>OX333079.1:26579000-26738826 GCA_946863875.1 Alloplasta piceator
GAAATAAAAGATCCTGTCACAGATCATATAATTACTAATTCTCTCTGCCAGTCAGAGGATGATACACAGAGTCCAATCAAATGTAAACTTGTGGCTGATATTAAACGATACAGTGACTCACGCGCATGCACACTCATATTGGACCAATGATAACACAAATTACCCGATCGATTCCGCACGAGAGAACATTCGTATTGCATGCATGTATTCATCCATAACGTATTCATAGTACATACAAGCTGTAGTATACACACACGCACATACCTATAACTGATATGAATACATATCTATCCACACATCCCAAAGTGTACATTGCATAAATTCACCTCTAATAGACAGAGAGTTTTAATTCGCAAAATTCAACATCCACATTCAGCCCAGTCACGTCCTTCTGCTTGCACGGAGTCGAATGCATTCAATCCCAGGGCAATTCCCCCTTTCCCTTTCTGAGAGCGTCAGCTGTTAGCCGAAGTTAAGCAAGTTTCTGCATATGACAAACCTCGAGAGATGCGTCCAGGTGCATATATATGTATACATGGTGGGCCACGAACTGTTGCTACCTTAAATATCTCTGTAATTATCGATGGCACAAAAAAAATTTTCAGACAAAAGTTGTACGGTATGGAAGGGGTCATCAAATGCGACATTTTTTTTCATTTCGGTGGAGGCGCTGACGCACAGTAAAGGTCACCTCCACTTTTTTAAATGGTAAGGTACATTTTTTTTTCAACCATCTTGTAGAGCATCGCAAACTGCATAAAAAACATTCGGGGGTCAGAGTCGTCCAAGGTCATTCAAGACCGATAAGTGACATGAACTTTATTTTTACGTGATTCCAATGGTGATGTCTTTGAACACCTTCTGTAAAAAAAAGTTTATTTCACATAAAAATAAAATTCATGTCACTTATTTTTACGTGATTCCAATGGTGATGTCTTTGAACACCTTCTGTAAAAAAAAGTTTATTTCACATAAAAATAAAGTTCATGTCACTTATCGGTCTTGAATGACCTTGGACGACTCTGACCCCCGAATGTTTTTTATGCAGTTTGCGATGCTCTACAAGATGGTTGAAAAAAAAATGTACCTTACCATTTAAAAAAGTGGAGGTGACCTTTACTGTGCGTCAGCGCCTCCACCGAAATGAAAAAAAATGTCGCATTTGATGACTCCTTCCATACCGTACAACTTTTGTCTGAAAATTTTTTTTGTGCCATCGATAATTACAGAGATATTTAAGGTGGCAACAGTTCGTGGCCCACCCTGTATATTAGAGTGATTGGTTTCAGGGCAACTTTTTTTTGACCCATCGTGCCCAAAAACCTTCAGTTGGTACCTAAAAACGAAGTTTCATGAAAGGTATTGTCAAAAAATACCCGTAGTAAAAACTCCATTGAATCGCCAATTGCAACCAATAGTCCTCATACGACTCCATTGGACAATGAATGGGGACCCATTGAGAATTCCGCATTTGTCAATAGCGTACAGGGCTGATCATTGATCAGTGAATCGGTATCCATTGAACATCAAATGCGGATGAATCGAATGATCATCATTACTCAATGATGCTCATTGGAAAGCCAATGCGGATGAATCGAACGATCATCATTACTCAATGAAGCTCATTGGAAAGCCAATGCGGATGAATCGAATGATCATCATTACTCAATGATGCTCATTGGAAAACCAATGCGGATGTATCGAGTGATCAGCATTGCCCAATAGTGTCCATGGGAAAGTAAATGCTGATGAACGAAATGATCCGCTTTACCCAATGATGTCCATTGGAAAGTCGATGCGGATGAACTGAAAGATCAGCATTTTCCACAGATGTTCATTGGAACCCAAATGCGACTATCGATGAAATGATCAGCATTTACCAAGGATACCCATTGAATAATAAGTAACTACGAATTATACAATGATCAACATTCATCAATAATGTCACTTCATTGATGACTGATCGAATGATGAGCGGCATTCGTTAACGATGTTGCAATCCATATTCGAGGTTCAATGCTGAACAATTGAACCCATCGATCGATGAGAATTTTTCCGAATGCGATATTTCTCAAACGGCGGTGAATTAATAAAATTAAGTAAGAGTAGATGTCGCTGATTCTCATATATGAACCAAATATTTTCTTCAATTGTAATAAATGCTGATGATTATCTCGATGGTAAATTAATATTAGCATAAGCTCGGAAATTATTCGAAAGTAATTTTAAAAAAATATATTATAAACTGCTCATCAAGTACGCGTACGTTTGGGACAAATGATTTTTAAAACCGTTTATTTTTAACATATACACATAATTTTATCAGTCCTTCTCAACCCGATTTGTGAGATTAGAAACGTATAGACTTTCATTATCAATCGTCATCTGAATACACTTTGAATCTATTTTCTCAATTCTGAGCTTCAATAATTTCTATTAAATGTAATAATATATATAATGCGTATATAATTATTGGTCGTTATGCTAATATTAGCATTATGATTAACCTTACTTACTGATAACTTACATTATTTGATTATTTAATGCGTAATTCCATGTATATATAGCAATCATATGAAAGAATCTCCATCGATGATCCCATTTATTCCCCATTGCCCACAAAAACCAATGGAGGTGAATGGCGAATTAACCAGAGAGATTGTCTCCATTGAATCCTCATAAAGGATAATCCCCATTCCGTTTCAAATGAGGAATTCAATGGCGAAAATGTCCTTAGACAATTCGGCATTCATATCCATTGGTTTTGTAGGCAATGGGGAATGAGTGGCGGACAGCAATGGAGATTCTTTCGTATAGTAAAAACTTCATTCATCGCCATTGAAAAATCCCCATTCATTCTCCATTGCCAAAATAACCAATGGGGATGAATGCCGAATTGCCTAAGGGGATTGTCTCCATTGAATCCTCATTAGATAATCCCCATTCCGTTTCAAATGGGGAATTCAATGGCGAAAATCCCCTTGGGCAATTCGGCATTCATCTCCATTGGTTATTTTGGCAATGGGGAATGAATGGGGATTTTTTAATGGCGACGAATGGAGTTTTTTACTACGGGTATATAGCAATCATATGAAAGAATCTCCATTGATGATCCCATTTATTCCCCATTGCCCACAAAAACCAATGGAGGTGAATGGCGAATTAACTGGGGAGATTGTCTTCATTGAATCCCCACGAGACAATCCCTATTCCATTTCAAATATGGAATTTAATAGCGAAAATGTCCTTAGAAAATTTGGCATTTATATCCATTGGTTTTGTGGGTAATGGGGAATGAGTGGCGAACAGCAATGGAGATTCTTTCGTATAGTAAAAAGTCCATTCATCGCCATTGAAAAATCCCCATTCATTTACCATTGCCAAAATAACCAATGAGGATGAATGCCGAATTGCCTAAGGGGATTGTCTCCATTGAATCCCCATTAGATAATCCCCATTCCTTTTTAAATGGGGAATTCAATGGCGAAAATCCCCTTAAGCAATTCAGCATTCATATCCATTGGTTATTTTGGCAATGGGGAATAAATAGGGATTTTTCAATGGCGACGAATGGAGTTTTTTACTACGGGATTTGAAGGTCGCGAATCAAAATTAAAGGTTTCTCATTGATAAACATTGAAAAAAAATTGTTTCCTATTATTACTGTTACCATTCCTCGAATTTTGATATCGCGATATTTTCCAAGTGGGTTCTCATAGGAAATAGGATACTCTACAATAAAGTTTATTAAGCCATGTCCGTAAATTCAACCGTTTCAGCGGTATCATTATTCCAAGTGAATATTGTATGAAAATATTTATTCAAACGGCTGTAACGCCTAAGCTATTAGATATATCGAAAAAATTCAAATGAGAACCTTGTAGAGAAAGTAATTTGCTACAAAAAAGTCTGAAAAGTCGATCCCGTAGATTCAACTCTTTCTCAGCTATAGGTGCATGAAGTAAAATAAATAGTAGTGAAGGAAGAATCGGCTGCGATTCGGCCAGTGGGTCCAAATGACAGTGGACAATTTTTTTGGGTATAACGTTTCGATCCTAATTCGGATCCTCTTCAGATTTATTATTTCTAAAATTACATTCTTTTTTGTCTTATTTTGTATGATATGTTTTACATTATAAGCTTAAATGTTATGTGTCATGACTGACCTGAATTTGTACGGGTAATTTTTTTGGTCATTTAATGAATCTTGGATATTATTCATTATGAATTTATTGTATAAAGACAGGTCATTTTTTTGTGATCCTTGGTGTCTGTGAGAGGAAGGATTTTGATATTTTATTGCTTAGTTTATGTTTCTTGTGAGAATTTTGTGTATGTGTTATTCACCTATGAATTTTATGTTTGATAATTTCCAAGATTCATTTCTGATCAAAATTAACAGTTTTCATTACATGGCGATTCGAGAGCTAAGTAGCGACTGAGTATTTAGGCGAGTGAGGAGGTATTTATATTGATGGGGTAGTGTGATTGAGTATTGAAGAGTGGGGGTGGTTTTTCATGGTTGGGGAAGTTTGCCGTTAGTGATTTTTCTTGCCGGACTGGTTATGTTAACCGGTTTTGGATCGGGTTTAAATTGATAACTGTTAGATTTGGTAATGAATTTTCAATTGATGGATGGTAATTTGAGGTTTTCCCGTTATTATTTTGAGTATTATTATATTATTGAATTATATATGCTGCTTAGTTTGTCGATGTCGGTTCTAAAATTGATTGCTTTGGGGTGTGCTTTAATTTGTATCATTTCCAGAATTAATCGCTTTTTGAGCCATTTTTCATTATTTAAAATTTTAACGTCGTCAAATTTAAAATTGTGTTTTAGTTCTATTCCATGTTTTGCTAACGCTGTATTTATTGTGTTAGTGTGTTTTAGACTATTTTTGTGTTCGTTGATTCTCGTTTTTAGGTATCTTTTTGTTTGTCCTATGTACAATGCATCACAATCATTACAATCGATTTGGTAAACTACGTTGGATTTATCCATGTTATCTATTTTATCTTTTGTGGAACCGGTGATGGAGTGAATGTTGTGTTGGTTGTTAGTGACTAGTGTTATATTGAATTGTCGAAAAAGGCGGACTAGTTGGTGGTGAATATTTTCAGTATAGGGTAAATTTATTAATCTGGAGGAGTCGAATGCGTTGTCGTTATTTGATTGTGAATGAATTAATCTTAGCCTTTGGTTTATTATTTTTTCTGTGAAGGAGATTGGGTAACAGTTTTGTGTCATTGTGTTTTTGATTAGTTCAATGTTTTTTTGGTGGAAGGATGCGTGTGATAGTTTTATCGCTCTGTCTACCAACATCATGATAATTCCTTTTTTTTTGCGTAAGAGGTTGCATAGGTTATTTGTTGAATGGTTTTTTTGATGATTTTTAACATGCTATCTCATAGAAAATGGAGTTCGTTTAATTGGATAAAACAAAAAATATAGATATTTATTTTACTGCACACCTGTACTGTACACCTATACCTGTGAAAGAGATGAATTTACGGGCTCGGCTTGTAAGACTTTTTTGTAGCAAATTACTTTCTCTACAAAGTTCTGATTTAAATTTTTTCGACATGTCTAATAGCTTAGGCGTTACAGCCGTTTGAATAGATATTTTCATACAATATTCACTTGAAATAATGATACCGCTGAAACGGTCGAATTTACGGACATGGCTCAATGAACTTTATTGTAGAGTATCCTATTTCCTATAAAAACCCACTTCGTAAATATCGCGATATCAAAATTCGCGGAATGGTAACACTAATAATGAGAACATTTTTTTTCAATGTCAATCAAATGAAAAACCTTCAAATTTGATTCACGACCTCTAAATATTTTTTGTTAACACCCCACTTTCACGAAACTCCGTTTTCGGGCTCCAACTAAAGGTTTTTGGATACGATGGGTAAAAAAAAAGTTGCCCTGAAACCAATAACCTCAATATATATATATAAATATAAATATATATATATATATATATATATATATATATATATATATATATATATATATATATATGCATTCTGTGGAGGACTCATAGACACCAGACTCGAACGTTGGTGTGCGAAGAAACAGCACAAGCTCAACCGTATGCAAATAACAGTTAACGAGGAGCAACGTGAGATACATCAACACATTGTACATCCATTCTGTCGATCCCTCCTCGATATAGTTAGCCATCATCAGTTTAATGCCGACTTGAAGAATTGATTTCGCACACGACAATCGCTTCGATGTCCTAGATCGCAGCATGGAACTAGAATAGGCCTGGGCACGTTTTCTTTGATCTCATTCACAAGAGCTACTCTTGAACGTGGTTCGTTCTCTTCTCTCTCTCTCTCTCTCTCTCTCTATATATATATATATATATATATATATATATATATATATATATATATGAGGCAGTCCACACCAACTCAATGGTGTTTTTCCCTGACCCCCTGCGATTTGTTCCATTATATTTTATGTTATTCAACCTATAAAAAACGTACTCCCAATTTTTTCCAAATTTTTTGGACCATCCGCTATCTCAAAAAAAATTGACTGAATCTCGTTTTTGACGAAAAAAACGCCCATCTTTAAAAGTCCCAAAAAATTCACAAAAATTCTGTGTCACAAAACACAAATTTTGAGCCATAAAACATAATGGAAGTATTTTTTTTCTGGGTTTACGCAGGAAAAACTAGGTCGACATTTTTGTATTCTTTGAATTTTTACGTGAGGCATGTAAGGGTAATGACATAGTAATTCTGAATACTCTGTCACACTGCTATTTTGAAGTATTCCATATAAAAAATTGAGTACACCGAACCTGTTGTGTTACATTGTGACCAACAACGCCTTGTCGAACTTGCTTGTACCGGCCATTTTTTGCAGTACGAAACTTTGACACGGCAAAACCTTTGTGTATAAGCCTTTGTATATAAAACTGCAGTATATGTCTCCAACTTGAAATGCACTGTGACCCTATTCAGGACTGAAAATACTCTTAACAATTAATCTCTTCCAGTTTTGTAAAATAAAGCGCTCTTCTTCAGACCAACAATATCATATAGATTCGA
The DNA here is from genome assembly GCA_946863875.1 of Alloplasta piceator. NCBI lineage: Eukaryota > Metazoa > Arthropoda > Insecta > Hymenoptera > Ichneumonidae > Alloplasta > Alloplasta piceator. The sequence continues at coordinate 26,586,075 of OX333079.1, forward strand.
TTTGGATTTGTGATTTGAGTTTTAAAATTCTTAATTGGTTATTCTTATCTATCTACACATGTCATAAGATTCTGAAAAAACTTAATTTTTCAACGTTCATAAGCTACCAAGAGTGACGTTGTCAATGTGCGAAATAAAAAAATAATTTGATCAAACTTGTAAAATGAAATAAAACCCAGAAAAAAAATACTTCCACTATGTTTAATGGCCCAAAAATTTTGTGTTGTGACACAGAATTTTTGTGATTTTTTTGGGATTTCTAAAGATGGACGCTTTTTTCGTCAAAAATCAGATTTCGTCAATTTTTTTTTAGATGGCGGCTGGTCCAAAAGATTTGAAAAAAATTGGGAGTACATTTTTTGGTGAGTTGAATAACATAAAAAATAATGGAACAAATCGCAGGGGGTCAGGGAAAAACACCATTGAGTTGGTGTGGAATGCCTCATACATACGTATACCTCTCTCGTTGCGCTTCAAAACGACCGTTCATTTTCGACCCACCCACCGGTTATAATAACCGTATTAATCAATACTGAGCGGAGAACTTTAGGAGTGGAGAACCCCGAACGCCGCATGGCCTGGTCTGCTTCACTCGCCCATTGGTCAGCTACCCACGCATATGCACACATAGATATGATGTAGCATGAAATTTCAATATACAGATATGTCCGGAGAGACCCGTTCGTGTCTCATGCTGTACGCAACTACGTGTGCTCTGATAAAGAAAAATAATATGTACACGGAAAAATATGTGCATTGATCATTCATGGGTTATTCCAATACTACGGATTTCTATGTTGCAAATCCCGTGATTTTTCATGTGGAGCTGCCAGTAAAAATTACTGGAGTACTCCATGAATGTTAAACAGGGAACAACACGTGGTTGAAGAACCAGTACAATTTACTGTACCACACGGAAAAAACGACTTAGCTCATTCAACCAACCGCTTAGTGCTCTGATCGCCAAAAGAGAAGTCGGTTGGATCAACTAAATAGTTGGTTGGATCAACTAGATAGTGGTCTGGTCAACTAGATAGTTGTTGGGTCAACTAGATAGTTGTTGGATCAACTAGATAGTTATTGGGTCAACTAGATAGTTGTTGGGTCAACTAGATAGTTGGTTGGGTCAACTAGATAGTTGGTTGGGTCAACTAGATAGTTAGTTACCACAACTAAGTCGACTAAAAAACTAGTCGATCCAAACAACTATCTAGTTGATCTAACCAACTTCTCTTCTGGCGCTCAGAGCACTAGTGGTTGCTTGGATCAACTAATTCACTTTTTCCGTGCAGTCTAGTAATAATCACTGATATTGCATCATTAATTTTCATAGCCTGAACAGTGCATATTACTGGATTCGATAGTAATAACTACTCCACACTCATTGGCGTAAACAAGGGGGGAGGTCAAGAGGATATGACCCTCCTCCCCGCCCGAGAATTATCAGCTTACACTAGATATTATTGGATATTTGAAAAACTCAACTCGAGAAATAAATAATAATCCTGATTCGGTGTTTTTTTTCAAGTACTATATATTGAGGGTAGCCCACACAACAATAATACGTCCCAAGTACGTCTTTCGGACATCACGCCAATTATCCCGTGATGGTAATGGGATGGTCCCATGGGATTTCCATGGACTCTAAAGTGTCCGAAATTGTCCACAGTGATTACTGGAATAACATCATCTCATTGCCGTCCCGGGATGTCTTCGGGACGTCTCTTGGTCTGCAAACACAGCAGAGTGGAGATTTCGATAAGATATTATCGAGACTTCTTAAAGACGTCACCAAGATATTCCAGAATTATCAGACACAGCAATAATACGTCCCAAGTACGTCTTTCGGACATCACGTCAATTGTCCCGTGATGGTAATGGAATGGTCCCGTGGGATTCCCATGGGCTCTGAAATGTCCGCAGTGATTACCGCAATGAGATGGTCCCACTGCCGTCCCGGGATGTCTTTGGGATGTCTTCGGGACGTCTATTAGACTGCCAACACAGCAGTGGATAATTATTTTTATTCAGGTTTAATGTTAATTTATTTTAATTAATTAATTAAATTTTAATAAAATGGGTTTAGTACAGAGGGAGACAATAAGTACTCCTTGTAATATGGCCTCTTTTGAGGTCTGACTCCTTTTGGTGTCAAATGTCCGTGTTCACGCTCGGCTTTATATACATTCTATTTGCATGATCCGTATCCTCAAGACATCCTTTATGAATCTCGGGTAGAACAATGTCCTATCAGTACCTCTCACAGACGTCTATGAGAGAGGACATTGGGATCGTCCAATTACGGTTGTGACAGGATATCCTCAATATATCCTATATTAATCTCGGGTAGAATGGAATCCTACCTGTACCTCTTCCAGACGTCTCTAAGAGTACGCCGGGATCGTCTAAACACGGTTGCAACAGAATATCCTCGCGACATCCTATATTAATCTCGAGTAGACCAATGTCCTTCTAGTACCTCCCACAGACATCTACAAGACAGTGCGGTACGATCGTCTACACACAGTGACGGCAGGATATCCACAAAACATCCCATATTAATCTCGGGTAGAACAATGTCCTACCGGTACCTCCCAGAGACATCTATGAGAGAGTGCACCGGGATCGCCTAAACACGGTTGCGACAGAATATCCTCAAGACATCCCATATTAATCTCGAGTAGACCAATGTCCTACCACTACCTCCCACAGACGTCTATAAGAGAGTGCGTTGGGATCGTCTAATTACGGTTGCGACAGGATATTCTCAAGACATCCAATATTAATCCCGGGTAGAACAATATCTTACTGGTCCCTCCCATAGACGTTCATAAGACGTACTATCTTGGCAGGACACGAATCGGACAATCTCGGGATGGTCCGGGGATCAATTTTGCTGTGTGGGAGTATTTATTTTCTTAAAGTACCATGTATTGAGAGTATCGTGTAGAAATTTTTCCAAAAAATCTTTAAGACTCAAAAAGTTAGCAGATTTTTGAGCAACAAACCGGATTTTTGAAAGTCTTTTTTTCCATGATCTTTTCTCTGTGTAAATTTAAAAAAAAAACATAATGGTTTCATATACTGAAATGTTCAAAGATATTCCTATATTATTTTTAAGTCAATCGGATAGGTACTTTTTCTGGCAACCATCCAAAAAGTCGGTCGGGTCGAATAGACCCAGTGTGACTAGTTCGGAATTATTTTGAGGTTTGACCAGCGAGGGTTAATAAATGTGACGGAGCGTAGATTTAATATAAGGGCGGGTTGTTCCAACCTCTGGTAAGCATTACCTGGATACAGCCTCTGGTAAGCATTATATGATACCTGGCGGGTAACGTTACCTAGGGGTTGGAACATTTTACGGTAATTATGCAGTGACCGCACTTGATTATTCCGAGTAAAATTACTCCGGAAATAATGACTGGGCACTTGCACTACTATAAAAAGGCCTGAGGGAATAATAATTTTTTGAAAATCACTTAAAAGGAAATGTTTTTGGTAAATAATTATTTAACAAAGTTTCAATACACAATGCAAAAGTTATACCGTTCTCAATTTAATATAAAGGAATTTATTACGGAAATGGATAATCACGTTGCAGAGATTCTGCTGTTGTTTTGAGTCGGATAAAAAATGTCGCATGCAGAGTTTTGCTCCCGTAGTAAAAAACTCCATTCGTCGCCATTGAAAAATCCCCATTAATTCCCCATTGCCAAAATAACCAATGGAGATGAATGCCGAATTGCCTAAGGGGATTTTTGCCATTGAATTCCCCATTTGGAACGGAATGGGGATTATCTAATGGGGATTCAATGGAGACAATCCCCTTCGGCAATTCGGCATTCATCCCCATTGGTTATTTTGGCAATGGGGAATGAATGGGGATTTCTCAATGGCGATGAATAGAGTTTCTACTATACGAAAGAATCTCCATTGTTGTTCGCCACTCATTCCCCATTGCCCACAAAACCAACGGATATGAATGCCGAATTTTCTAAGGACATTTTCGCCATTGAATTCCCCATTTGAAACGGAATGGGGATTATCCCATGAGGATTCAATGGAGACAATCTCCCTAGGTAATTCGCCTTTCAGCTCCATTGGTTTTTGAGGGCAATGGGGAATAAATGGGATCATCAATGGAGATTCTTTCATATGATTGCTATATATACATGGAATTACGCATCAAATAATCAAATTATGTAAGTTATCAGTAAGTAAGGTTAATCATAATGCTAATATTAGTATAACGACCAATAATTATATACGCATTATATATATATATATATATATAAGGGTGAATCGAAAAAACTAAAAACTGTTGGCTACCCTCAAAAATCAAAGATATCGTTGAAATAAAGGTCTCTGTGCAGCGGTTCGATTTTTTGAATTTTTTTAGAGGGCGCGCGAGGCGTCCAAACACGCCATTTTTAGCCTTAAATTTACTAAATCACTGATAAACGGAAACCGATCATTCAAAAAATTCTGAATTTTTTATATAAGGTGCCCAGACATGTACTCTTTCTAACCCATATTTACTGAACATTAACAAATAGTTCATATATGGGGAATTCTTCATCAACTGGGCCACTTTTTTTTTGAACCTCTCCAATTTTTTTCAAAATCTGCCAGTTTGAAATATTAGTAAAAAGGAACGTCTGTGATTTTTTTTAGATTTTTTTAGGCGTCCGTTCAAGATTTTCAATTTTTCATTACGAACACTGTATCTCAAAAAATATTTACCAAACAAAAAAAAACATGAGAATAAAAACTTTTTTATTTTTTCCACTTTATCGAAAAAAATAAAAATCATAATTTTTCAACATTGAGAAAATGGAAATTTCGCAAAAAAATGAGAAATTTTTTTTTAAAACCTAATAGAAAACTTTTGATTCTAGTACTAATTTTACAGGATGTCTATTATTAGGTGAAGAGTCTGCGAAAAAAATTTCAGAATGGCACCTCCAATGGTTACGATAAAAAAAAATAAAAACCCTGCGAAATCTCATGTTTTCATTTTTTTTCATCGTAATCACTGCAGGTGTCACTCTGAAAATTTTTTCGCAGACTCTTCACCTAATAATAGACATCCTGTAAAATTAGTACTAGAATCAAAAGTTTTTTATTAGGTTTAAAAAAAAAAAAATCATTTTTTTGCCCAATTTCAATTTTCTCAATGCAGAAAAATTATGATTTTTATTTTTTTCGATAAAGTGAAAAAAATAAAAAAAATTTAATTCCTATGTTTTTTTTTGTTTGATGAATATTTTTTGAGATACAGTGTTCGTAATGAAAAATTGAAAATCTTGAACGGACGTCTAAAAAAATCTAAAAAAAATCACAGTTGTTCCTTTTTACTAATATTTCTAACTGGCAGATTTTGAGAAAAATTGGAGAGGTTTAAAAAAAAAGTAACCCAGTTGATAAAGAATTCCCCATATATGAACTATTTGTTAATGTTCAGTAAATATGGGTTAGAAAGAGTACATGTCTGGGCACCTTATATAAAAAATTCAGAATTTTTTGAATGATTGGTTTTCGTTTAACAGTGATTTAGTAAAGTTGAGGCTAAAAATGGCGTGTTTGGACGCCCCACGCGCCCTCTAAAAAAATTCAAAAAATCGAACCGCTGCACAGAGACCTTTATTTCAACGATATCTTTGATTTTTGAGGGTAGCCAATAGTTTTTAGCTTTTTCGATTCGACCTAATATATATATATTATTATTTTTAATAGAAATTATTGAAGCTCATATATGCAATTTCCGAGAAAAAAAAATAAAGAGCGTATAGAATCAGTTGCATATATATATATTTTATTTACTTATCATTATTAATTCATACACTCTTTTTAAGAATCTATCGACTGATTATTTTGATCATTTCATCGTTAGCCGCATTGACTTTCCAATGGACATCATTGGATAAGGCGGATCATTTCGTTCATCAGCATTTACCTCCCCATGGACACCGTTGGGCAATGCTGATCGCTCGATACATCCGCATTGGCTTTCCAATGAGCATCATTGAGTAATGATGATCATTCGATTCATCCGCATTGGCTTTCCAATGAGAATCATTGAGTAATAATGATCGTTCGATTCATCCGCATTGGCTTTCCAATGAGCATCATTAAGTAATGATGATCATTCGATTCATCCGCATTGGCTTTCCAATGAGCATCATTGAGTAATGATGATCATTCGATTCATCCGCATTTGATGTTCAATGGATACCCATTCACTGATCAATGGTCAGCCCTGTACACCATTGACAAATGCGGAAATCTCAATGGGTCCCCATTCATTGTCCAATGGAGTCGTATGAGGACCATTGGTTGCCATTGGCGATTCAATGGAGTTTTTTACTACGGGCTACAGGCTGTATGAAGTAATGATTGCTAAAGATGTTTTGATTGCGGTCACTGTGTCCAAAGTTATTTTGTCTGCAGTAATTTTGTCCAGAGTTTTTTTGTCCGGAATAATTTTGACTGGTGTCAGAACTTATTCAGAGGTGAAGAAACCGGGCATTATTTTGTCCGAAGTAAATAAGTGCGGTTACCGTATGTGTGAGACAGAAACATTATGATACTCAAATCCACTCGAGTAAGGTTCCCGAACGGAGCCCTGGGTGATGTTACCCGCGGGATATCCTGTATATAAGCCATAGAATACCCACCGGGTAACGTTTACCAGAGGTTGGAATAACCCGCTCTTAATTAAGTTAAATCTATGCTCGGCCAAATTTTTTAACGACTATGTGCGTGACCGCCAAAAAATTTCCTATTGATTAAAGCCTTATAGAAACAAAATAGTTGAGAATTAGAAATTGTGAGGCTAACTTCACACTCTAAATTGATTTACTACTTCTAAAAAAATGGTTGACTGACAAATTTTCGAATTAGTTCGCCAATTACCGCAAAATTACCGCCAAAATATTCGAAAAACTTAACATCGCATTGTTAACTTAACGCTAGCGCACAAGATGCCACTCTAACGCCGTTACCAAAGCCAACCACAAAGACAAGGAGAAGAGGAGAAAGAAGAGGTGCGCGTGGGGTTGTTACTATGTTTTGTTGAGGGAAAAGAATGTAAAAACATTCAAACTTAAACTAGTACTTAAAAATTTCGCATCTTTCTTAATAAATTCCTGAGTTTCAGAGTTTTAGTTGGGTTGGCCCTATCCAAAAAGTAAAGCTGTATACGCCCCTGTCCACACTCTAGTTATTTTTACTATACCATAAATTTTACTACGCGCAACAGCAAAAAGAACTGGAACGAGTCCAGGAATATTGGAGCATTACTGGACACTTCAGTATTTATCACCGTGTTGTCCGTGAATTAGTAGTGATTTTTTTTCCTTATGTGGAACTTGAGTAGATGAATAAGGCCGGTCCTGTCCCAAGATCCCTACCCCGACATTTACCGACCTTTTTCAAGCGAGACTCGCGCCACTTAGCCGAGACTCGAACCACTTAGCCGAGACACAAACCGCGTCGTGAGTCATGGGCGGCTTGCGGATGGTGGGTGGCGGACGGTGGGTGGCGGGTGGCAGGTGGGTGGCGGGTGGCAGGTGGGTGGTGGGTGGCAGGTGGGCGGTGGGCGGCAAGGGGGAGGGGGGGGATTTGGGATTTTTTTGTTAGCATGTGTTGCGTGTATCTGCGTGCACGGCTTACGGACGGTGGGTGGCGGGCAGTGGGTGGTGGGTAGCAGGTGGCAGGTGGGCGGTGGGTGGCCGGCGAGAAGGGGGGGGGGAATTTGGGATTTGGTTTTGTTAGCATGTGTTGCGTGTATGTGCGTGCACGGCTTGCGGACGGTGGGTGGCGGGCGGTGGGCGGTGGGTGGCGGGTGGCAGGTGGGTGGTGGGTGGCAGGTGAGGGGGGGGGGGGTTAAGATTTTCTTTCGTTAGCATGTGTTGCGTGTATGTGCGTGCATGTGCGTGTGTGCGGGGGAGGGGGGTCTTGGGATTTTCTATGAGATGCTCATGATTTTTTGAAGAAAGCATTGGATGACGCCGTCGTCGATGGCGTTGACCCGCACTCTCTCGCACGCTCCCTCTTTCTCTCTCTCTCTCTCTCTCTCTCTTGCACGTGCTCTATCTCTCTCGCTCTCTCTCTCTCTTTGTCGCACGCGCGCGCTCTCGCACGCAGAGTGTCGAGTATCAAATTTATGATGTATACAACTGTACTCTACCATGATCCGACTTTTTTCGTCGCGATGCATATTATCGACACATAGCTGCATAGACGATTATTCGTTCACAATTTTCGATTCTTTCGAGCAGTCCTCTGCCAACGTTATTTCTGCATCTCTCTCTCTCTCTCGCTCTCTCTCTCTTTCATTTGTTCTCCGTATCTCGTACGTACGTGTATTCTAAGCGACGAGATTGCTAATGATTTAGACTTTTTGTAGTTTGAGCATAATTTTTGGGATGAAAAAAATCAAATCAAATATTTTTCGTGAAAGGCCCATTGATATTCACTATTTTATTTGTTATCAATATCCCTAGATGGCATTCAAATTGAAAAAAGTTTTATCATGATATTTTGATATCCAGATATTTCGAAGCTATGATAATTCTTTCAGAAAATTTTTCTATCGTGTTCCGCTTGCGGGTCCACTGATATTAGTAATGTACATATGAATTCTATGGTCGACATAAAAATTGGGAAAACTTTTTTTCATGAAGAAATTGGTTTTTCAGAAAATTTATTATTTTTTCTCACCAAAGATCTAAGAATAGTAATGTAATTTTTTTCTCATCTGCTGCGAATAATATAGAAGTTTACTTTGAAATTTATATCATGAACAAACCAACCTTTTTTTGTACTGTCTTTCCAAGTTTTTTAAAATGATTTTTATAACTTTACGTAAAACTCCTATGCTATTTGCAGAGGATGAGAAAGCATGAGTAATCATCACTTCCAAGGGCCCTCGTCCAGAAAAAAATATTGAATTATTCAGAAAAATCTTAGATGTCTTAGCTTATTATCACGAAATTTCCATGCCGTCGGCACATTATGAGAAAAATCCAGTATACTGATATCTTTAGGTCTATGGTCAGAAATAAATATTAAAATTTACCGAAAATGTAAATTGTCATAATTTTGAGGATGGTTATTTTTCTCAAATATGAATACATTTTGATGTAATTATAATAACAATAACAGTCTCCAAGAACCATGGGCTTACGGATAGGAAAATCTAAATTTCCGTAACGTTGTAGCATCTGAAGCAATAACAATATTTTAACTAACAATTTTTGTTCCGCACAATCCGTAGATTACATGGAAATCCGTGAAAAAAATATATCATGAAGAAGCCAACGCACTTATTCGATTTCTTTTTAAAGTTTTCTAAATAACTGCTTATAGCTTTTCATAAAATATATGTTACATCCGCAGAATATGAGCAAAGTAAGTAATCCTCATATCGACAACTCCAGATGAATATAAAATTTAAACGAAAATCAAAGTTATTGTGACTATGAAAGATCTGATTTTTTCATGATATTGGGAACCAAAGGAGAGGTATGACTTAATTCTGACGTCAGCAATATGGCGATGAAAGTAAATAGCTCGCTCATGACTCGCATGTGACAGCGTGGTGTAGAGAGAGATTTGTCGTCGATTATTCTCAGCTCATTACAGATTATGCTACTCACCCCCCCCCCCCCGGACACAAATGCGGTAAACGTGTAAATGAAACTTTCAACCCTAACCTAAAAAATAACCACGTTCTGCATCTAAACTCCGAACTCTATATCTATATTATTGTTACGTGGACAATCTCAACAATTTTCAGAATAATCTCGAATTTATCCTAACAAACCTCGACGTTTCGCATGGTCGACGGGGCTTTGCGCTTCCTACTTAGTCAGTTCATAGATTTCGCTACCAGATGAATCCAACTTTAAATCCCGATACTTTATCCAGCATCTCCGTGTCAATCCGTCTCGCAGCATTTGCATATCATCTACAGATTGTAAGAATCATCAATATTAATAAAGGGCTTTCGATCGAAAAATATTTGCTTTCTACTTTTCTTCAAAATCGGAATGAAAAGACCAAAAATAATTTCAATTTTTATTGTAGTTCATGGTAACTCTAATTTGTATCATGATAAAACTTGTTATGAATTTTCACATATGATTGGCAGATTATAAAAAGGGGGTTCCTGATCGGAAAAATATCAGGGGGTTCCCGATCGGAAAAATAGTTGTATTATTCCCGAAAAAATTAGCCTTGAGTCTCATCATCGCCAGTATCATAAAACTGAACTATTATTTATATATGGTTTGTTCCGGTGAAATAACATCGAGAAGGGATATTCGCTCTCCCGCTTGATATACAAATAATTTGAGAGAGGGTCTGACTTCACGTGATTTCGTGTATAAAATTCAATCAAAAAGCACGGCTGAAAAAGTATATAGATATTGACATTGATTCGCGTAAAAAATCGAACAATGAATTTGATAAAAATTTTTTTTAACTCATGAATAATGCAGTTTTCGGGAACATAATGAAAAACGTTAGGCGACATCGGGATGTTAAGCTTGTGATAAAATGGGTTGGAGCTTTTTGGTGCAAGGGCTTTAATCGCAAAGGGTACATTTCACAGCTGCCCGAGCTGAAGTGAAATTTATGAAACCGACGCATGTAGAGTTTGCAATTCTCGACATGTCAAAAATCACCCTTTTTACGACTTTCATTATAATTACATGGAAAAGAAAAAACTTCGATAGAGAAAAATAACTTTACACCGATACCGGCAGTCTGAGTATCACATGATGACCTTTCGATATATACAGCTACAATAGGGACGATTTGCCTCGATTTGATACGTCTGATTATGCACCAGACAATCGCTGTGGCATACAATTAGCTAATAAATGAATAAAAATAAATAAATAGAAAATAAATAAATATAACGGTTCACGAAGGATAAGAATAACGGAAATATAATGGAGGAATTTACGGGTTTGAGAGCCAAATTATACACCTTCAAAGTCCAAGGTGACAAAAACGATAAGAAAAGAGCCAAAAGCATTCGAGCATGAATTTTAAGATCGATAACATTTAACGATTATAAAAAGAGTTTGTTCCACCACAAAAATGTAATTAAAATGCAGCAGTTAATCGACAGTAGGAAACAGTGTCGAAACTGACGCTCAGACCAAGTTGGCTCCCGGCTGGAATGGCAATAAAATAATTTTGCTTTAGAATCCTACTGATACACTATTATGGAGTTATGCTATTAATAACAATATGAATGAATGAATGCGGTGGTGGTGATGATAGGAAAATCAGAAATATATATCATAATTTTTTTTATATTATTTATATGCATTTGTCTTGAATGTAAAACGAAGAAAACAATAATGTGAACAGTGCAAAAAAAAAAAATATATGTTGCGATAATTATTTTTGTACATTGAATTTAAAAAAAAAAAAAAAAATATATATATATATATCCACCTACGAATTTTGAAAAAAAAACAATGTGTGTGTGTGTGTGTGTGTGTGTGTGTGTGTACTTCTTATTTAATTTCCTCGCCATACCATGCAGCGGGAGGGATACGCTTTGTAGAGAGTGCACCCTAGCTGTACTACAAATCTCAACGCACCATGGAGAGAGAGAGGCAAGGAATCATGATGTTACATTTTCAGCGTGCTCGCAACGGTCAAGTGGTTCGAGTGGAAATCAATGGTGGCCCACCCTTATAATGATTGCCCATTCTTATAATCCACGTTTTCCTTCTGATTTTTTTTAACACTGTGATTATGATAGACTTCGATAAAATAAAGTCCTAACGTATTGCTAGAAATTTAAGATTACAGTGACAGTACTTTTTCTGTATTTCATGACTCGTACACCGAAACATATCGTCGAGAGATTTTATTTCATGGTCTTAAGGAAATTGGTTTATCTAATTTGTGACCAAAATTTTTTTAATAACATAACACTCTCAGAAATAAAGCAGAAGCTAATGCACATGATCATTAGTAAAACTTCCGACAAGGGCTTGTTTTTTTTTGAGTTGCTCATAAAAGAATGAAAGAAATCGTGAGGTAGGTTTTATATTCAAATTTGAGCTCTTAGCGTAATAATACATGGATTATTTTGATATATCTGTAAAACTTACCATACTCGTTCATTCGACTTTCAAAATCTTTGAACAACTTTTGATCCTGCACTTGATCCAATTCATGCCCTTGGGTTTAGAAAACATCAAACCAACGCCAGCGAGTTTGTAGTACTCAGAATTCTCATTCTTATTTGGCATTATCGTATGCAATATTTCAATGAGCATAGATGTGACTATGCCAGAACAGTGAATTTTATCACCGATAATTTGTCCCGTGACAACATTTCGCGGCAGCTTGTCGAGTAAAATTTAAATCCAGCTTAACGTATCGTTGCTCAATGAATCACCGATTTTCGAAGCAAATATTTGGTATTTCTTGAACTCCGGTACGTTGCTCATATAGTCTTTAATCATAAGTTTCAACGATTGTTCTTGCAAAATTATGCATGTAAGCGAGGAAAATATTTTCGTAATTAATCGAACACTGCATTAAAATCGAAGAGAGAGAGAGGAGGAGAAAGAGAGAGAGAGAGAGAGAGAGAGAGAGAGAGAGAGAGAGAGATGGTGTTAGCCTGCTCGGCTTGAGCATCGAACGTTCGTTGAGAGCATGGAGGTCACAAAAAGGAATCGCCGAGCCTGCTTCATATTTTATTTCATTAATAGTTACAAATTATTTTTGCTTATCCAACTATTGTGTGCATTATCCAAGCTCAAGCATTTCACATATAGCTGACTGCCACGATTCTTTGTTACATATTTTCAATGAGATTCATATCAGGGTATTGAACACTATGCAGCTCTCGTTCATAGAAACCACCCGCAATGGGCTAATTTTCATGATATTTTATATTATATGTTATGGAGTTAATTTTTCTCACTCGACTTATTGTAAATATCTCCGTTGTCCAGTTTGGTGTGTAAATTTTCTCGAATATATATTTAAATTTACTAATGCGCACTTTATCGCCAATTTTGAGTTTTGCTGGTTTTCCCACCTCAGTTCTATTATAAATATCGATCAGTATTTATTCTTCATTCACAGCATCAACATTTTTCGGCTCAATTTTAATAGTATGATAGACAGTGTCATAATACTTGATAATTAACATATCAAGAATATCAAACCATTTCCAGTTTTGGCGAAGACTGAATTGAATCTACATTTTATTCTTAAGCGTAGGGTTGAATCGTTCACAAATTATGGCTTTCAAATTGCTATGCGTAGAATACATATGAATATTAAACTTTTTCATAAGCGTCTTGAATTTGGAATTATAAAATTCTTTTCCACGATTGGGGTGTAGATTTTTCGGTCTACGTCGTTTGGCAAGTGTTTATTCCATTGCAGCGGTGATATCTTCTCTACTCTTGCTCTTCAATGGTTTGACCCATACCCATTTGGAGAATATATCGATGATGGTGCGGAGAAAGTTATTATTGGAGTCTTCCCAGGTAGCATGTCAACATAACCCGAAGACAAAATAACATAGGACAAAAAAAACACCTGACGAAATAACCCCAATGACAAATTACCATGATTACGGAATAACACAACGATAAATAACCCAATACGAAATTAACTCAACAAGAAAACAACACGCGCTCAAATAACACGAAATATTTTCGACAACTGTGACGTTTGAAAATTATAATCAGTTATATGATAGACAATATTCCCCCACGGATTGCGGAATAATTTGTATAAATAATACATTTATCGCGTACGATTTCGATGAATTTTTCCATATCTGTATCGAAACTCTGCATGTGAGGTTTCAAACAGCACCAAAACCAATGTAACTCTGCAACGGAGATATCTAATCTAGTAGCAAATTTGAACTCCCCCCCCCTTATCTGAACGCAAATGTCGTCATTTACCAGTATTATTGTGTATACCAATACATATGAGAAATGAAATTATGCTTGCGTTTTTAATCAAACCCAAAAAAAACCCCAACAGAAACTCTGCAGCGGGGATATCCATCCTAGTAGTAAATTTTTGCTGCCCCCCATCTGAACGCAAATGTCGTCATTCACCATCATTATTGTATATAAAAATACATATGAGAAATAAAATTATGTTTACGTTTTTTATCAAACCCGCAAAAGAAGAGAAACAACAGGAACTCTACAACGGGGATATTTATTCTAGTAGCAAATTTCGACGTCGCCCTATTTAAACGCAAATGTCGTCATTTACCAGTATTATTGTGTATACAAATATGTATGGGAACTAAAATGGCAGTGGCTCGTTTCTACAGACCCCCATTGAACACAGACCCAACTCTACACACGCGACTCTACACGAGAAAGGCGATATATTAATGTGATTTGACACAGGAAAACTGACCAATGCATAACAAGACATGGGGAAATTCTCATATAAGCAATTGAACACAGGACAACTGTACCACGTCCCAATTCTCCCGGCAAGACTGCACGGTGTATCGTCTTGAAAAACAAGTTATGGCATGATTCTACATGTTCCAATTGTACTCATTGTATATGGGCGGTCGGTAAAAGCTGAGTTTACCAGTGTGCAATTGCTTATATGAGAATTTCCCCATGTTTTGTTATGCATTGGTCAGTTTTCCTGTGTCAAATCACATTAATATATCGCCTTTCTCGTGTAGAGTCGCGTGTGTAGAGTTGGGTCTGTGTTCAATGGGGGTCTGTAGAAACGAGCCACTGCCATTTTAGTTCCCATACATATTTGTATACACAATAATACTGGTAAATGACGACATTTGCGTTTAAATAGGGCGACGTCGAAATTTGCTACTAGAATAAATATCCCCGTTGTAGAGTTCCTGTTGTTTCTCTTTTTTTGCGGGTTTGATAAAAAACGTAAACATAATTTTATTTCTCATATGTATTTTTATATACAATAATGATGGTGAATGACGACATTTGCGTTCAGATGGGGGGCAGCAAAAATTTACTACTAGGATGGATATCCCCGCTGCAGAGTTTCTGTTGGGTTTTTTTTTGGGTTTGATTAAAAACGCAAGCATAATTTCATTTCTCATATGTATTGGTATACACAATAATACTGGTAAATGACGACATTTGCGTTCAGATGAGGGGGGGGGGGAGTTAAAATTTGCTACTAGATTAGATATCTCCGTTGCAGAGTTACATTGGTTTTGGTGCTGTTTGAAACCTCACATGCAGAGTTTCGATACAGATATGGAAAAATTCATCGAAATCGTACGCGATAAATGTATTATTTATACAAATTATTCCGCAATCCGTGGGGGAATATTGTCTATCATATAACTGATTATAATTTTCAAACGTCACAGTTGTCGAAAATATTTCGTGTTATTTGAGCGCGTGTTGTTTTCTTGTTGAGTTCATTTCGTATTGGGTTATTTATCGTTGTGTTATTCCGTAATCATGGTAATTTGTCATTGGGGTTATTTCGTCAGGTGTTTTTTTTTGTCCTATGTTATTTTGTCTTCGGGTTATGTTGACATGCTACCTGGGAAGACTCCAATAATAACTTTCTCCGCATCATCATCGATATATTCTCCAAATGGGTATGGGTCAAACCATTGAAGAGCAAGAGTAGAGAAGATATCACCGCTGCAATGGAATAAACACTTGCCAAACGACGTAGACCGAAAAATCTTCACCCCAATCGTGGAAAAGAATTTTATAATTCCAAATTCAAGACGCTTATGAAAAAGTTTAATATTCATATGTATTCTACGCATAGCAATTTGAAAGCCATAATTTGTGAACGATTCAACCCTACGCTTAAGAATAAAATGTAGATTCAATTCAGTCTTCGCCAAAACTGGAAATGGTTTGATATTCTTGATATGTTAATTATCAAGTATTATGACACTGTCTATCATACTATTAAAATTGAGCCGAAAAATGTTGATGCTGTGAATGAAGAATAAATACTGATCGATATTTATAATAGAACTGAGGTGGGAAAACCAGCGAAATTCAAAATCGGCGATAAAGTGCGCATTAGTAAATTTAAATATATATTCGAGAAAATTTACACACCAAACTGGACAACGGAGATATTTACAATAAGTCGAGTGAGAAAAATAAACTCCATAACATATAATATAAAATATCATGAAAATTAGCCCATTGCGGGTGGTTTCTATGAACGAGAGCTGCATAGTGTTCAATACCCTGATATGTATCTCATTGAAAATATGTAACAAAGAATCGTGGCAGTCAGCTATATGTGAAATGCTTGAGCTTGGATAATGCACACAATAGTTGGATAAGCAAAAATAATTTGTAACTATTAATGAAATAAAATATGAAGCAGGCTCGGCGATTCCTTTTTGTGACCTCCATGCTCTCAACGAACGTTCGATGCTCAAGCCGAGCAGGCTAACACCATCTCTCTCTCTCTCTCTCTCTCTCTCTCTCTCTCTCTCTCTCTCTCTCTCTCTCTCTCTTCTCCTCCTCTCTCTCTCTTCGATTTTAATGCAGTGTTCGATTAATTACGAAAATATTTTCCTCGCTTACATGCATAATTTTGCAAGAACAATCGTTGAAACTTATGATTAAAGACTATATGAGCAACGTACCGGAGTTCAAGAAATACCAAATATTTGCTTCGAAAATCGGTGATTCATTGAGCAACGATACGTTAAGCTGGATTTAAATTTTACTCGACAAGCTGCCGCGAAATGTTGTCACGGGACAAATTATCGGTGATAAAATTCACTGTTCTGGCATAGTCACATCTATGCTCATTGAAATATTGCATACGATAATGCCAAATAAGAATGAGAATTCTGAGTACTACAAACTCGCTGGCGTTGGTTTGATGTTTTCTAAACCCAAGGGCATGAATTGGATCAAGTGCAGGATCAAAAGTTGTTCAAAGATTTTGAAAGTCGAATGAACGAGTATGGTAAGTTTTACAGATATATCAAAATAATCCATGTATTATTACGCTAAGAGCTCAAATTTGAATATAAAACCTACCTCACGATTTCTTTCATTCTTTTATGAGCAACTCAAAAAAAAACAAGCCCTTGTCGGAAGTTTTACTAATGATCATGTGCATTAGCTTCTGCTTCATTTCTGAGAGTGTTATGTTATTGAAAAAATTTTGGTCACAAATTAGATAAACCAATTTCCTTAAGACCATGAAATAAAATCTCTCGACGATATGTTTCGGTGTACGAGTCATGAAATACAGAAAAAGTACTGTCACTGTAATCTTAAATTTCTAGCAATACGTTAGGACTTTATTTTATCGAAGTCTATCATAATCACAGTGTTAAAAAAAATCAGAAGGAAAACGTGGATTATAAGAATGGGCAATCATTATAAGGGTGGGCCACCATTGATTTCCACTCGAACCACTTGACCGTTGCGAGCACGCTGAAAATTTAACATCATGATTCCTTGCCTCTCTCTCTCCATGGTGCGTTGAGATTTGTAGTACAGCTAGGGTGCACTCTCTACAAAGCGTATCCCTCCCGCTGCATGGTATGGCGAGGAAATTAAATAAGAAGTACACACACACACACACACACACACACACACACACACACACACACACACACACACACATTGTTTTTTTCTCAAAATTCGTAGGTGGCTATATATATATTTTTTTTTTTTTTTTTTTTTTAAATTCAATGTACAAAAATAATTATCGCAACATATATTTTTTTTTTTGCACTGTTCACATTATTGTTTTCTTCGTTTTACATTCAAGACAAATGCATATAAATATTATAAAAAAAATTATGATATATATTTCTGATTTTCCTATCATCACCACCACCGCATTGATTCATTCATATTGTTATTAATAGCATAACTCCATAATAGTGTATCAGTAGGATTCTAAAGCAAAATTATTTTATTGCCATTCCAGCCGGGAGCCAACTTGGTCTGAGCGTCAGTTTCGACACTGTTTCCGACTGTCGATGAACTGCTGCGTTTTAATTACATTTTTGTGGTGGAACAAACTCTTTTTATAATCGTTAAATGTTATCGATCTTAAAATTCATGCTCGAATGCTTTTGGCTCTTTTCTTATCGTTTTTGTCACCTTGGACTTTGAAGGTGTATAATTTGGCTCTCAAACCCGTAAATTCCTCCATTATATTTCCGTTATTCTTATCCTTCGTGAACCGTTATATTTATTTATTTTCTATTTATTTATTTTTATTCATTTATTAGCTAATTGTATGCCACAGCGATTGTTGGGTGCATAATCAGACGTATCAAATCGAGGCAAATCGTCCCTATTGTAGCTGTATATATCGAAAGGTCATCATGTGATACTCAGACTGCCGGTATCGGTGTAAAGTTATTTTTCTCTATCGAAGTTTTTTCTTTTCCATGTAATTATAATGAAAGTCGTAAAAAGGGTGATTTTTGACATGTCGAGAATTGCAAACTCTACATGCGTCGGTTTCATAAATTTCACTTCAGCTCGGGCAGCTGTGAAATGTACCCTTTGCGATCAAAGCCCTTGCACCAAAAAGCTCCAACCCATTTTATCACAAGCTTAACATCCCGATGTCGCTTAACGTTTTTCATTATGTTCCCGAAAACTGCATTATTCATGAGTTAAAAAATTTTTTTATCAAATTCATTGTTCGATTTTTTACGCGAATCAATGTCAATATCTATATACTTTTTCAGCCGTGCTTTTTGATTGAATTTTATACACGAAATCACGTGAAGTCAGACCCTCTCTTAAATTATTTGTATATCAAGCGGGAGAGCGAATATCCCTTCTCGATATTATTTCACCGGAACAAACCATATATAAATAATAGGTCAGTTTTATGATACTGGCGATGATGAGACTCAAGGCTAATTTTTTCGGGAATACAACTATTTTTCCGATCGGGAACCCCCTGATATTTTTCCGATCAGGAACCCCCTTTTTATAATCTGCCAATCATATGTGAAAATTCATAACAAGTTTTATCATGATACAAATTAGAGTTACCATGAACTACAATAAAAATTGAAATTATTTTTGGTCTTTTCATTCCGATTTTGAAGAAAAGTAGAAAGCAAATATTTTTCGATCGAAAGCCCTTTATTAATATTGATGATTCTTACAATCTGTAGATGATATGCAAATGCTGCGAGACGGATTGACACGGAGATGCTGGATAAAGTATCGGGATTTAAAGTTGGATTCATCTGGTAGCGAAATCTATGAACTGACTAAGTAGGAAGCGCAAAGCCCCGTCGACCATGCGAAACGTCGAGGTTTGTTAGGATAAATTCGAGATTATTCTGATTATTTTTCCGACCCAAATGTCGGCCAATAGAATTGCACCATTCGACGTCACGTGGTACAACCTACATGGTATTATACTGATAATTTTTTGATTATTTTCTCTGGTAGTTGCTATATATAAAAAACAAAACATGATCCAGTCAAATTAACCACACGTCAAACTGACAGGTTGAATTCAATTGTGAAAATTGGAGATTTTGCATGAAACATGCACCAATGTTTACAACAATTGTATTTTTAATTGCACTAGCCTGAATCTTAATTAAATGTTGTTTTATTCATTATGAAATTCTTATTTGTTAACTGTTCATTTCATCTCATGGTGCAATTCTATTGGCCGACATTTGGGACGGAAAAATAATCCCCCGAATACCACACGAGCTTCAAAATTATCTGGCATTTCCCTCAAGGTTCCCTGCAAACAAATAAAGTCGTCAAGTTTTTCAGGAAAAATCACTCGCGCTTCGCGCTCGTGATTTTTTAACCTGAAAAACTTGACTCCTTCATTTGTTTGCAACGAACCTATCGGGAAATACCCGATAATTTTGAAGCTCTTGTGGTATTATAAGTGAAAATTGTTGAGATTGTCCACGTAACAATAATATAGATATAGAGTTCGAAGTTTAGATGCAGAACGTGGTTATTTTTTAGGTTAGGGTTGAAAGTTTCATTTACACGTTTACCGCATTTGTGTCCGGGGGGGGGGGGTGAGTAGCATAATCTGTAATGAGCTGAGAATAATCGACGACAAATCTCTCTCTACACCACGCTGTCACATGCGAGTCATGAGCGAGCTATTTACTTTCATCGCCATATTGCTGACGTCAGAATTAAGTCATACCTCTCCTTTGGTTTCCAATATCATGAAAAAATCAGATCTTTCATAGTCACAATAACTTTGATTTTCGTTTAAATTTTATATTCATCTGGAGTTGTCGATATGAGGATTACTTACTTTGCTCATATTCTGCGGATGTAACATATATTTTATGAAAAGCTATAAGCAGTTATTTAGAATACTTTAAAAAGAAATCGAATAAGTGCGTTGGCTTCTTCATGATATATTTTTTCACGGATTTCCATGTAATCTACGGATTGTGCGGAACAAAAATTGTTAGTTAAAATATTGTTATTGCTTCAGATGCTACAACGTTACGGAAATTTAGATTTTCCTATCCGTAAGCCCATGGTTCTTGGAGACTGTTATTGTTATTATAATTACATCAAAATGGATTCATATTTGAGAAAAATAACCATCCTCAAAATTATGACAATTTACATTTTCGGTAAATTTTAATATTTATTTCTGACTATAGACCTAAAGATATCAGTATACTGGATTTTTCTCATAATGTGCCGACGGCATGGAAATTTCGTGATAATAAGCTAAGACATCTAAGATTTTTCTGAATAATTCAATATTTTTTTCTGGACGAGGGCCCTTGGAAGTGATGATTACTCATGCTTTCTCATCCTCTACAAATAGCATAGGAGTTTTACGTGAAGTTATAAAAATCATTTTAAAAAACTTGGAAAGACAGTACAAAAAAAGGTTGGTTCGTTCATGATATAAATTTCAAAGTAAACTTCTATATTATTCGCAGCAGATGAGAAAAAAATTACATTACTATTCTTAGATCTTTGGTGAGAAAAAATAATAAATTTTCTGAAAAACCAATTTCTTCATGAAAAAAAGTTTTCCTAATTTTTATGTCGACCATAGAATTCATATGTACATTACTAATATCAGTGGACCCGCAAGCGGAACACGATAGAAAAATTTTCTGAAAGAATTATCATAGCTTCGAAATATCTGGATATCAAAATATCATGATAAAACTTTTTTCAATTTGAATGCCATCTAGGGATATTGATAACAAATAAAATAGTGAATATCAATGGGCCTTTCACCAAAAATATTTGATTTGATTTTTTTCATCCTAAAAATTATGCTCAAACTACAAAAAGTCTAAATCATTAGCAATCTCGTCGCTTAGAATACACGTACGTACGAGATACGGAGAACAAATGAAAGAGAGAGAGAGCGAGAGAGAGAGAGAGATGCAGAAATAACGTTGGCAGAGGACTGCTCGAAAGAATCGAAAATTGTGAACGAATAATCGTCTATGCAGCTATGTGTCGATAATATGCATCGCGACGAAAAAAGTCGGATCATGGTAGAGTACAGTTGTATACATCATAAATTTGATACTCGACACTCTGCGTGCGAGAGCGCGCGCGTGCGACAAAGAGAGAGAGAGAGCGAGAGAGATAGAGCACGTGCAAGAGAGAGAGAGAGAGAGAGAAAGAGGGAGCGTGCGAGAGAGTGCGGGTCAACGCCATCGACGACGGCGTCATCCAATGCTTTCTTCAAAAAATCATGAGCATCTCATAGAAAATCCCAAGACCCCCCTCCCCCGCACACACGCACATGCACGCACATACACGCAACACATGCTAACGAAAGAAAATCTTAACCCCCCCCCCCCTCACCTGCCACCCACCGCCCACCTGCCACCCGCCACCCACCGCCCACCGCCCGCCACCCACCGTCCGCAAGCCGTGCACGCACATACACGCAACACATGCTAACAAAACAAAATCCCAAATTCCCCCCCCCCTTCTCGCCGGCCACCCACCGCCCACCTGCCACCTGCTACCCACCACCCAGTGCCCGCCACCCACCGTCCGTAAGCCGTGCACGCAGATACACGCAACACATGCTAACAAAAAAATCCCAAATCCCCCCCCTCCTCTCCCTTGCCGCCCACCACCCACCTGCCACCCACCACCCACCTGCCACCCGCCACCCACCTGCAACCCGCCACCCACCGTCCGCCACCCACCATCCGCAAGCCGCCCATGACTCACGACGCGGTTTGTGTCTCGGCTAAGTGGTTCGAGTCTCGGCTAAGTGACGCGAGTCTCGCTTGAAAAAGGTCGGTGAATGTCGGGGTAGGGATCTTGGGACAGGACCGGCCTTATTCATCTACTAACTTGTTCAGTAACTTTTTCTAACTTAGATGTTGAAGTTGAAAGCTGATCTTTTTAATTTCAAGGAAATGACGAAAAAAACTAGACAAAATTTTGAATTTAAAATCTGCTGGGGTGTGATCAGGGATGTGACATCGCTATCTATTCCTCTACTATAAAGTGCTACGCATTCTGTTCGCATTTTTTAGTTTCTTTTTTACTCTGTACGTGGCGCTAGTTGTTCTCTCATATATGATTCACGGCTAGGAGAAAACTACTACGCCACGCGTGACACAATTTGGCGTAAAAAAAGACGGACACTTTCCGTTTCGATTCTAGCAGTCCGTGTCACCCTTCTGGGTGTGACCTACCTTATAAAAACCATTTGAATTAGAATCGAAGAACTTGATTTGATGCTTTTGATGTTTTCATAAATGTACTTTTTTTAAACTCAAACCAGAATCAAAGGACGAAATCCGGATTTCCAAAAATTCTGGACTATGATCAACCTCATATGTACTCTAAGGGTTAAATATGAAGAAATGTTCATTTTAAGCTTTCCATGATTTTATAAATATACCGTTTCTAGCTTTAATCTTGAACATTAAGTCGTAATGATCGCCCTTGCCCGAAATAACATAATAGACGCACTAGGTCGATTCGACCCGAGCCAACTATGAGCGATTGATGAAACAAGACGAGGCGTTATATTTCTGTATAAAATTTCAAAGGCAAAATTTGAACATTGAAAAATATGCTCTCGTCAATGAAACTGAGATTTTTTTATTTTTAAGTACTAAAAAGAAATACCTGAAAAAGTGTATACAAAAATACGATCTTCTACTTAAATATTCATAACTTTTTCAATCTTCAATATTTTTTCGTAAAAATTTAGCACAATACTCTTGAGTTATAGTACTTTCATTCAAAAAAGTATGGCTGCTTATCTACCGTAAACTAGACATTCCACCACACACCTAGATGGCAGTATGAATCTGGTTTCCGCCGGGTTAAGCTAAGTGTCCCGAATACTAGGGACCTAAGCTATGCTGGCCATTAGCAGAGGAAAATCTTCATTCAAAATTGTCTTAGGGTAGAAAGTATTGGTATTGTTGGAAAGCGTGGAATCTCAGCTAACGAATGCCCACCTCATCTTTATTATTATTTATATTACGCAAGGACGATCGTCTGAGTTAGAGCGGCGGACCGACTCTGTTCGCCAACTCCGATTTGACATCTCAAAATCGTCGGGATGATAATACCGGCCCGACGTTTCACCCAAACGTCGGGCCGCAACGAATAACCAACGTAATTGCAACGTCGGCCCATTACCCTACGCCTGATACGTTAATTTGATTTCTAATATATATACACCCCCGCTCAAAAGTTTGGTTACACCTGTCGATATTTCTTGCTGCACTAAAAGTTGCATAACTCCGTCAAAAAAATGATAACCGAATTTTTTTAAAAGCGTTTTGACGGGAAGGAATTCAGCTTTGTTTCCCCTATTTTTGATTTTTTTCATGATTTTTTTTCGACCTGGTATGCTTTTTTGAAAGTGACCGTTTTTCGGAACTTTTTCGGCCAACGCAAATCGGGCGCGTAACTTAAGGACTTTTTTTAAATCTTTTTTATCTACGCTATATGTGAAAGGGTTAGAAGCCGCTCCATTTTCATTCTCTAAAGATTTCCGTACGATTTTTTCTCGCAAAGTTATTTTACTTTTAGCTAAAAAAGACAACTTTTGAAAGACACAAGGTGCCTCAAAGACTATGGAGTTTAAAAGAGAATGTCAGATATGAAAAAATTAGCGTAGGTATACACGGAATCGCCTTGAATTATTTCAAAATTTTCCCATAACATTTTTTTTTTTTTTACTATTTTTGCGCCAGTGAAAAATTTCATCTGCTTGAAAATTCTGTACTGCATGATGAAATAAAAATCTAGAAAAATTCAGCAATATTCGGCATGCTATAAACGACAATGATCAATAATAATTATTGATTGTCGTTCATCATTGTTTGATAAATTGTTTAAACAATTGTTTCAACAATTTGTTAATGACTTTTGGGCAATATTATTATTGATAATTGTTGCTTAGAGCATGCTCCATGTCCCTGAATTTTTGAAGATTTTTCTTTTATCACGAAGTACGGAAATTTCAAAAAGGTGAAATTTTTCGCTGGAGCGAAAATAATATTAAAAAAAAAATCATGGGAAAATTCTGAAAAAATTCCAGGCGATTCCGTGTATTCAAGTGTTGATTTGGATATGCGGCCGTGTAGAGAATTAGTGAAGGGAGGAATCGGCTGCGATTCGGCCAGTGGTTCCAAATAAAATTGGACAATTTTGTATATATACAAATTCCTCCCTTCACTGATTCCGTGTATACCTACGCTACTTTTTTGATACTTGACATTTTCTCTTGAACTCTATAGTCTTTGAGTTACGTTGCATCTTTCAAAATTTACCTTTCTTAGCCAAAAGTGAAATAACTTTGCGAGAAAAAATCGTACGAAAATCTGTAGAGAATGAAATTAGAGCGGCTTCTAACCCTTTCAAATGTACCGTAGATAAAAAAGTAAAAAAAAAAAAACGTCCTTAAGTTATGCGCCCGATTTGTGATGGTCGAAAAAATTCCGAAAAACGGTCACTTTCAAAAATGCATACCAGGTCGAAAAAAAATCGTAAAAAAAATTGAAAATAAGAGAATCAAAGATGAATTCCTTCCCGTCAAAACGCTTTTTTAAAAATTAAAAGATTTAAAAAAATTTGAAAGACGTCGCCATCGGGATCAAACCCTCGACCCTCGTTTTTGAGCGTATCTTTGAATTGAACATGAATTAAATATTTTTAGAAAATCATTTGAAAATTAATCAATTTTTTCGACTGATTAATTTTCCTTGTATATACGCGGACCGAAGAATATTTACGCGCCTCGTCTGGGATTTTAAACCTACCTACCTACCTATCGAGCCTACTGAGGTACCTAACACTGACACGCAACCACTACACCATCGACTACTTATAATATTCGGATGTGTATGTCATATTTATGAAACATACACCAGAAAAATATATACGTATATAAAATATAACTTATAAGGGGTCAGAAACCCTGGAATTAAGTTATAAGAAGTCTTATATCTTATGAGAGGTCAGGGGCTTCGAAATTAAGTTACGAGGGGACAATTAACTTATAAAGGGTCAGAAATCCTAGGATTAAGTTCTGAAATTTCCGTATTTCGTGATACTTAAAAAATCTATAAAAATTCAGCAAAATTCGCTATGCCATGAACAACAATTATCAATAATGATATTGCCCAAAAGTTATTAATAAATTATTAACAAATAATTATTCAATAATTTTTAGGTAAGTTTTTTTTAAATTTTTTTCTTCTAAAACAATAAGAAAAGTATTATTAAAGTAAGTGTTATTAATAAATTGTTTCTAATAAATGAATTTCTTTTTAAGCAATAAGAAAAGTTATTAATAAATTGCCATTAAAATTTTGATTATTAATTTATTATTAATAAATTCTTCAAGCAAACAATTATTCAACAATTTTTGGGTGAGTTTTTTTTTCTCAAACAAAACGAACGCGTTAATTTTTTTCTCTCCATTTTGGAATATTTTAAGAAACATTCTGAAATACAAATAAAAAATTGCCAATTTTGTATATGTTTGTGCACACAGGTTTATCTTCAGCTTTGAAAAGTTTCAAAGACACTAGGCCAAAAAATACATAAATACAGCTATTCTAAAATTTTCAAAATGGGAATTTCAAAATAGAGAGAAAATTCTGAAAAAATGTTCAGAAAAAAATGCGTTTAGAAAAATTAACGCATTGGATTTGTTTAAGAAAAAAAAGCTTACCGAAAAATTGATGAATAATTATTTGGATACACAATTTATTAATAACTTTTGGGCAATCTTGTAATTGATAATGGTTGTTTATGGCAAGCCAGATTCTACTGCTAAATTTCTTCAAATTTTTATTGCATCACAAAGTACGGAAATTTCCATCAGATAAAATTTTTGGCTGAGACTGTAGGGGCAAAGCATATCCTTGAATTTTGAGACTTTACATAACCTACGAAGAGTCAGGGGTAGCAAAATAAAATTATTAGGGGTCGTCAGTTAACTTATGAAGGCCCACTTAAGTTATGAGGAGTCAGATATTCTCGAATAAAGTTTTGAGAGATCAAAAAACTTATAAAGGATCAGGGGCTCCGAAATTAAGTTAAGAGAGGTCACTTAAGTTATAAGGGTTCAAGTATCCTCTAGTCAAGTCGGCGGAACGTGCGACCGATGCCATCGCCTGGCGTTGGCTGTACTTTGGGCTGCAAGTGTTGGCCGACTATACTCGAGCGACGATTAATCAGCGTCGGATAAAACGTGATAGGCAACAACGTCTCAGCTACCGAGCCTAACGTCGATGCCACCGATCGAACAAGAGTTGTAACAACTTCGGGTCATAGTCGCAATCCGATCATTGCAATCCGATCGGCACCTGGCCGCTTGATAGCCAAGCAATCGGACGTACGTTTTGCCGATGCTGGGTCCCAATCGTTAGCTGCCGACGATTTGCTGCAATACAGCCAATCTTTGGCGGTACTCGGAACGTTGGCGACTTCTACATGGGTATTTAATTGTAATTTTGCAGAATGCGTACACATGCAAATGTCCCGAATACTGTTCTACACTTTTGACAGATGTTCCTATTACTGGAGTATGCATGGTCCGAAGACTGTTGTACACTTTAACATACGTTTGACAAACGTCTATTATTAGCGTATGCATGTCCCGAGTATTGTTGTACTCGTTTGACGTCCAAAGGGAGATTATACATGGGCCACAGTATTCGGTGCACACGATTCTCACTATGTACCGTATTATGGGTTGTGTATTTATTTAATATTTTTTATATTTAACTTGCTATTTAACCCGAATATTCAACTTGAGTGTCTTTTTCCGCACTCTACTACTTCAATGACTCATTTATAATACATTGAAACTTATTTCGACTGATTCGATGCTTTTTTTACTATACACTATGCTTTTTCGCAAGACCACTTCCTTAACCAAATCGATAAGGAGACGACCATTTTTTACCTCGCTCGGTAGCTAGTCATGAATTACGGAAAATATGGATTGAAAACAATTCACTCATATTCGATATTTATTTCGAGTGACAATACGTTAAGGGGGTCCTGTCAGCGTGAAACATCATGTTCTTGTAAAAAGAATAGAATGAAAGACGCACTGTTTTTGTACATACATCACTGTTATGATTCTATCAGACCATACCATACTAACAGATATTCATATTATATGAGGGGCATTCCACGCCAAATCAACCACTTTAGAATCCAACCCCTTTCAATTTGGCTAAAACACTTTTGATTTTTTCTACCCTTTCAAAAACATTTTACAGAATTTTTTCGAATTTTTTCACTCAACCGGTTAAAAATTATGAACTTTTCAGGAAAAATAAGCTTTTTATTTTTCAAATATCTATAACTTTTTCAAAAATTGACATATCTGGATGTTTTTTTTTATGTGTGTTTTTCTATGTACTTTTTAGAAACAAAATAGAAAAAAATATTCAGGCCGATCGTCAACGTTTTTTTTTGCGAATTTTCAGAAAAAAAAAATTTCTCGATTATTATCATTTTCAATTTTTCTTATTTTTTTTTTGATAGAAACTTTTCCATTTTCTGCAAATTCACTGAAATTTTCAGAGTGGGATTTTTTCGTTTTCTATTTCTTTTTTCAATTCAAAATTTTTTTTCACTCAGCTCATTTCTTATAATACCACTCTGGGGATTTTTAAGGAAGTCGGAAGAACCTTAAATTTTGAAAAAAAAAAAAATAATAAATGCAATCGAAAGTGGTATCCATGGAAATGAAAATTTATTTTTCAAATATCTATAACTTTTTTGAAAATTGACTTTTCGTGACGTTGTTTTTTTGGGAAATTTATGTTTATCAATGTACTTTTCAGAAAAAAAACGGAAAAAAATATTCGGGCCGATCTTCAAAAAAAAAAAAAACATTTCTCGGTTATTGTCATTTTTAATTTTTCTTATCGTTTTTTTTTTTTAAAAACTTTGCCATTTTCTGCAAATTCACTGAAATTTTCAGAGTAGGATTTTTTTCAATTCAAAAATTTTTTTTTTACTCAGCTTATTTCTTATATTATCACTTTGGGAATTTTTGAGAATGTTGAGAGAATGTCAAAGTTCGAAAAAAAATAATAATAAATGAAATTGAAAGTGGTAATCATCGAAAAAATTTCAATGTTTTTTGAAAAAGTAGGACAAAAAATGGAAGATAGTTCTGAATAATTTTTTTATTCAGAACTATTCAGACTTTTCAAAAGCGTCCACTTTATCATTGCACAATGATTGTCATCGTCCTTAATTTGACATTGCGATTTTCACAATTATTAAGGGGTAATGAGCAAAAGAAATATCAAAAAATCAATAACTACCGTGGTTTACGGTATTCAGACTTTTCAAAAGCGTCCATTAAATCAATGCACAATGGTTTTCATCGTCCTCAATTTAGCATTGCGATTTTTGCAATTATTAAGGGGTTATGGGCAAAAATAATATTAAAAAATCAATAACTACCGTGGTTCACGGTATTCAGACTTTTCAAAAACGTCCACTTTATCATTGCACAATGATTTTCATCGTCCTTAATTTGGCATTGCGATTTTTGCAATTTTAAGGGGTTATGGGCAAGAGAAATTTTGAAAAATCAATAACTACCGTGGTTCACGGTATTCAGACTTTTCAAAAGCGTCCACTTTATCATTGCACAATGATTTTCATCGTCCTCAATTTGGCATTGCGATTTTCGCAATTATTAAGGGGTTATGAGCAAAAGAAAAATTGAAAAATCGATCAGTACCGTGGTTCACGGTATTCAGACTTTCCAAAAGCGTTCACTTTATCATTGCACAATGATTTTTATCGTCCTTAATTTGGCATTGCGATTTTTGCAATTAATAAGGGGTTATGGGCAAAAGAAATATTAAAAAATCAATAACTACCGTGGTTCACGGTATTTCGACTTTTCAAAAGCGTCCACTTTATCAATGCACAATGATTTTCATCGTCCTCAATTTAACATTGTGATTTTTGCAATTATTAAGGGGTTATAGGCAAAAGAAATATTGAAAAACCAATAACTACCGTGATTCACGGTATTCAGACTTTTCAAAAACGTCCGACTTATCATTGCACGATGATTTTTATCGTCCTTAATTTGGCATTGCGATTTTTGCAATTATTAAGGAATTATGGGCAAAAGAGGTATTGAAAAATCAATAACTACCGTGGTTCACGGTGATCAGACTTTTCAAAAGCGTCCACTTCATTACTGCATAATACTTTTCATCATCCTTAATTCGGCATTGCGATTTTCGCAATTATTAAGGGGTTATGAGCAAAAAAAATATTGAAAAATCAATAACTACGGCGTTTTACAGTATTCAGACTTTTCAAAAGCGTCCACTTTATCATTGCACAATGATTTCTATCGTCCTCAATTTAGCATTGCGATTTTTGGAATTATTAAGGGGTTATGGGCAAAAGAAATATTGAAAAATCAATAACTACCGTGATTCATGGTATTCAGACTTTTCAAAAGCGTCCACTTCATCATTGCACAATGGCTTTTATCGTCCTTAATTTGACATTGCGATTTTTGCAATTATTAAGGGTTTATGAGCAAAAGAAATATTGAAAAATCATGAACTACCGTGGTTCACGGTATTCAGACTTTTCAAGAGCTTCCACTTCATCATTGCACAATGTTTTCAGTCATTCTCAATTTGGCATTGCGACTTTCGCAATGATTAAGGTGTTATCGACAAAAGAAATATTTGAAAATCAATAACTACCGTGTTTTACGGTATTCAGACTCTTCAAGAGCGTTCAATTTACCATTGCACAATGATTTTCATCATCCTCAATTTGGCATTGCGATTTTCGCAATTATTAAGGTGTTATCGACAAAACAAATATTGAAAAACCAATAACTACCGTGTTTATCGGGATTCAGACTTTTTAAAAGCGTCCACTTCATCACTGTACAATGATGTTTATCATCAATATGTTTGTAAATGTCTGATTCCCGAAAAACACGGTAGTTATTGATTTTTCAATATTTATTTTGTCCATAACCCCTCAACAATTGCAAAAATCGCAATGCCAAATTCAGGACGATGAAAATCATTGTGCATTGATAAAGTGGACGCTTTTGAAAAGTCTGAATACCGTAAACCACGGTAGTTATTGATTTTTCAATATCTCGTTTGCCCATAACCCCTTAATAATTGCAAAAATCGCAATGACAAATTAGGGACGATAAAAATCATTGTGCAGTGATAAAGTGGACGCTTTTAAAAAGTTAGAATACCGTGAAGCACGGTAGTTATCGATTTTTCAATATTTCTTTTGCTCATAACCCCTTAATAATTGCGAAATTCACAATGCCAAATTGAGGACGATGAAAATCATGGTGCAATGATAAAGTGGATGCTTTTGAAAAGTCTGAATACCGTGAACCACGGTAGTTATCGATTTTTCAATATTTTTTTCGCCCATTACCCCTTAATTACTGCAAAAATCGCAATGCCAAATTGAGGACGATGAAAATCATTGTGCAATGATAAAGTGGAGGCTTTTGAAAAGTCTGAATACTGTGAACCACGGTAGTTATCGATTTTTCAATATTATTTTCGCCCATAACCCCTTTATTATTGCAAAAATCGCGACGCCAAATTGAGGACGATGAGAATCATTGTGCAATGATGAAGTGGACGCTTTTGAAAAGTCTGAATAGCGTGAACCACGGTAGTTATTGATTTTTCAATATCTCTTTTGCCAATAACCCCTTAATAATTGCAAAAATCACAATGACAAATTGAGGACGATAAAAATCATTGTGCAATAATAAAGTGGTCGCTTTTGAAAAGTCTGAATACCGTGAACCACGGTAGTTATTGATTTTTCAATATTTTTTTTGCTCATAACCCCTTTATAATTGCGAAAATTGCAATGCCAAATTAAGGACGATGAAAATCATTGTGCAATGATAAAGTGGACGCTTGTGAAAAGTCTGAATACCGTGAATCACGGTAGTTATTGATTTTTCAACATTTCTTTTGCCCATAACCCCTTAATAATTGCAAAAATCGCAATGCCAAATTGAGGACGATAAAAATCATTGTGCAATGATGAAGTAGACGCTTTTGGAAAGTCTGAATACCGTGAATCACGGTAGTTATTGATTTTTCAATATTCCTTTTGCCCATAACCCCTCGATTATTGCAAAGATCGCAATGCCAAATTGAGGACGATAAAAATCATTGTGCAATGATAAAGTGGACGCTTTTGAAAAGTCAGAATACCGTGAACCACGGTAGTTATCGCTTTTTCAATATTTCTTTTGCTCATAACCCCTTAATAATTGCGAAAATCACAATGCCAAATTAAGGACGATGGAAATCATTGTGCAATGATAAAGTGGACGCTTTTGAAAAGTCTGAATACCGTGAACCACGGTAGTTATCAATTTTTCAATATTTTTTTCGCCCATTACCCCTTAATTACTGCAAAAATCGCAATGCCAAATTGAAGACGATGAAAATCATTGTGCAATGATAAAGTGGAGGCTTTTGAAAAGTCTGAATACGGTGAACCACGGTAGTTATCGATTTTTCAATAATTTTTTTCGCCCATAACCCCTTAATTATTGCAAAAATCGCAATGCCAAATTGAGGACGATGAAAATCATTGTGCAATGATGAAGTGGACGCTTTTGAAAAGTCTGAATACCGTGAACCACGGTAGTTATTGATTTTTCAATATCTCGTTTGCCCATAACCCCTTAATTATTGCAAAAATCGCAATGACAAATTAGGGACGATAAAAATCATTGTGCAGTGATAAAGTGGACGCTTTTAAAAAGTTAGAATACCGTGAAGCACGGTAGTTATCGATTTTTCAATATTTCTTTTGCTCATAACCCCTTAATAATTGCGAAATTCACAATGCCAAATTGGGGACGATGAAAATCATGGTGCAATGATAAAGTGGATGCTTTTGAAAAGTCTGAATACCGTGAACCACGGTAGTTATCGATTTTTCAATATTATTTTCGCCCATAACCCCTTTATTATTGCAAAAATCGCGACGCCAAATTGAGGACGATGAGAATCATTGTGCAATGATGAAGTGGACGCTTTTGAAAAGTCTGAATACCGTGAACCACGGTAGTTATTGATTTTTCAATATGTCTTTTGCCAATAACCCCTTAATAATTGCAAAAATCGCAATGACAAATTGAGGACGATAAAAATCATTGTGCAATGATAAAGTGGACGCTTTTGAAAAGTCTGAATACCGTGAACCACAATAGTTATCGATTTTTCAATATTTCTTTTGCTCATAACCCCTTAATAATTGCGAAAATCGCAATGCCAAATTAAGAACGATGAAAATCATTGTGCAATGATAAAGTGGACGCTTTTGAAAAGTCTGAATACCGTGAATCACGGTAGTTATTGATTTTTCAATATTTCTTTTGCCCATTACCCCTTAATAATTGCAAAAATCGCAATGCCAAATTGAGGACGATAGAAATCATTGTGCAATGATGAAGTAGACGCTTTTGGAAAGTCTGAATACCGTGAATCACGGTAGTTATTGATTTTTCAATATTCCTTTTGCCCATAACCCCTTGATGATTGCAAACATCGCAATGCCAAATTGAGGACGATAAAAATCATTGTGCAATGATAAAGTGGACGCTTTTGAAAAGTCAGAATACCGTGAACCACGGTAGTTATCACTTTTTCAATATTTCTTTTGCTCATAACCCCTTAATAATTGCGAAAATCACAATGCCAAATTAAGGACGATGAAAATCATTGTGCAATGATAAAGTTGGACGCTTTTAAAAAGTCTGAATACCGTAAACCACGGTAGTTATCAATTTTTCAATATTTTTTTCGCCCATAACCCCTTAATTATTGCAAAAATCGCAATGCCAAATTGAGGACGATGAAAATCATTATGCAATGATAAAGTGGAGGCTTTTGAAAAGTCTGAATACCGTGAACCACGGTAGTTATCGATTTTTCAATAATTTTTTTCGCCCATAACCCCTTAATTATTGCAAAAATCGCAATGCCAAATTGAGGACGATGAAAATCATTGTGCAATGATGAAGTGGACGCTTTTGAAAAGTCTGAATAGCGTGAACCACGGTAGTTATTGATTTTTCAATATCTCTTTTGCCAATAACCCCTTAATAATTGCAAAAATCGCAATGACAAATTGAGGACGATAAAAATCATTGTGCAATAATAAAGTGGTCGCTTTTGAAAAGTCTGAATACCGTGAACCACGGTAGTTATTGATTTTTCAATATTTTTTTTGCTCATAACCCCTTTATAATTGCGAAAATTGCAATGCCAAATTAAGGACGATGAAAATCATTGTGCAATGATAAAGTGGACGCTTGTGAAAAGTCTGAATACCGTGAATCACGGTAGTTATTGATTTTTCAACATTTCTTTTGCCCATAACCCCTTAATAATTGCAAAAATCGCAATGCCAAATTGAGGACGATAAAAATCATTGTGCAATGATGAAGTAGACGCTTTTGGAAAGTCTGAATACCGTGAATCACGGTAGTTATTGATTTTTCAATATTCCTTTTGCCCATAACCCCTTGATTATTACGAAGATCGCAATGCCAAATTGAGGACGATAAAAATCATTGTGCAATGATAAAGTGGACGCTTTTGAAAAGTCAGAATACCGTGAACCACGGTAGTTATCGCTTTTTCAATATTTCTTTTGCTCATAACCCCTTAATAATTGCGAAAATCACAATGCCAAATTAAGGACGATGAAAATCATTGTGCAATGATAAAGTGGACGCTTTTGAAAAGTCTGAATACCGTGAACCACGGTAGTTATCAATTTTTCAATATTTTTTTCGCCCATAACCCCTTAATTACTGCAAAAATCGCAATGCCAAATTGAAGACGATGAAAATCATTGTGCAATGATAAAGTGGAGGCTTTTGAAAAGTCTGAATACCGTGAACCACGGTAGTTATCGATTTTTCAATAATTTTTTTCGCCCATAACCCCTTAATTATTGCAAAAATCGCAATGCCAAATTGAGGACGATGAAAATCATTGTGCAATGATGAAGTGGACGCTTTTGAAAAGTCTGAATAGCGTGAACCACGGTAGTTATTGATTTTTCAATATTTCTTTTGCCCATAACCCCTTAATAATTGCGAAAATCGCAATGCCAATTTGAGGACGATGAAAATCATTGTGCAATGATAAAGTTGACGCTTTTGAAAAGTCTGAATACCGTGAAGCACGGTAGTTATTGATTTTTCAATATCTCTTTTGCCCATAACCCCTTAATAATTGCAAAAATCGCAATGCCAATTTAAGGTCGATGAAAATCATTGTGCAATGATAAAGTGGACGCTTTTGAAAAGTCTGAATACCGTGAAGCACGGTAGTTATTGATTTTTCAATATCTCTTTTGCCCATAACCCCTTAATAATTGTAAAAATCGCAATGCCAAATCAAGGACGATAAAAATCATTGTGCAATGATGAAGTAGACGCTTTTAAAAAGTCTGAATACCGTGAATCACGGTAGTTATTGATTTTTCAATATTCCTTTTGCCCATAACCCCTTTATAATTGCAAACATCGCAATGCCAAATTGAGGACGATAAAAATCATTGTGCAATGATAAAGTGGTCGCTTTTGAAAAGTCTGAATACCGTGAACCACGGTAGTTATCGATTTTTCAATATTTTTTTTGCTTATAACCCCTTAATAATGGCGAAAATCGCAATGCCAAGTTAAGGACGATGAAAATCATTGTGCAATGATGAAGTGGACGCTTTTAAAAAGTCCGAATACCGTAAACCACGGTAGTTATCGGTTTTTCAATATTATTTTCGCCCATAACCCCTTTATTATTGCAAAAATCGCGACGCCAAATTGAGGACGATGAGAATCATTGTGCAATGATGAAGTGGACGCTTTTGAAAAGTCTGAATACCGTGAACCACGGTAGTTATTGATTTTTCAATATGTCTTTTGCCAATAACCCCTTAATAATTGC
The DNA here is from genome assembly GCA_946863875.1 of Alloplasta piceator. Taxonomy (NCBI): domain Eukaryota; kingdom Metazoa; phylum Arthropoda; class Insecta; order Hymenoptera; family Ichneumonidae; genus Alloplasta; species Alloplasta piceator. Next base: position 26,621,584 of record OX333079.1, read on the forward strand.
AAAAATCGCAATGACAAATTGAGGACGATAAAAATCATTGTGCAATGATAAAGTGGACGCTTTTGAAAAGTCTGAATACCGTGAACCACAATAGTTATCGATTTTTCAATATTTCTTTTGCTCATAACCCCTTCATAATTGCGAAAATCGCAATGCCAAATTAAGAACGATGAAAATCATTGTGCAATGATAAAGTGGACGCTTTTGAAAAGTCTGAATTCCGTGAATCACGGTAGTTATTGATTTTTCAATATTTCTTTTGCCCATTACCCCTTAATAATTGCAAAAATCGCAATGCCAAATTGAGGACGATAGAAATCATTGTGCAATGATGAAGTAGACGCTTTTGGAAAGTCTGAATACCGTGAATCACGGTAGTTATTGATTTTTCAATATTCCTTTTGCCCATAACCCCTTGATGATTGCAAACATCGCAATGCCAAATTGAGGACGATAAAAATCATTGTGCAATGATAAAGTGGACGCTTTTGAAAAGTCAGAATACCGTGAACCACGGTAGTTATCACTTTTTCAATATTTCTTTTGCTCATAACCCCTTAATAATTGCGAAAATCACAATGCCAAATTAAGGACGATGAAAATCATTGTGCAATGATAAAGTGGACGCTTTTAAAAAGTCTGAATACCGTGAACCACGGTAGTTATCAATTTTTCAATATTTTTTTCGCCCATAACCCCTTAATTATTGCAAAAATCGCAATGCCAAATTGAGGACGATGAAAATCATTATGCAATGATAAAGTGGAGGCTTTTGAAAAGTCTGAATACCGTGAACCACGGTAGTTATCGATTTTTCAATAATTTTTTTCGCCCATAACCCCTTAATTATTGCAAAAATCGCAATGCCAAATTGAGGACGATGAAAATCATTGTGCAATGATGAAGTGGACGCTTTTGAAAAGTCTGAATAGCGTGAACCACGGTAGTTATTGATTTTTCAATATCTCTTTTGCCAATAACCCCTTAATAATTGCAAAAATCGCAATGACAAATTGAGGACGATAAAAATCATTGTGCAATAATAAAGTGGTCGCTTTTGAAAAGTCTGAATACCGTGAACCACGGTAGTTATTGATTTTTCAATATTTTTTTTGCTCATAACCCCTTTATAATTGCGAAAATTGCAATGCCAAATTAAGGACGATGAAAATCATTGTGCAATGATAAAGTGGACGCTTGTGAAAAGTCTGAATACCGTGAATCACGGTAGTTATTGATTTTTCAACATTTCTTTTGCCCATAACCCCTTTATAATTGCAAAAATCGCAATGCCAAATTGAGGACGATAAAAATCATTGTGCAATGATGAAGTAGACGCTTTTGGAAAGTCTGAATACCGTGAATCACGGTAGTTATTGATTTTTCAATATTCCTTTTGCCCATAACCCCTTGATTATTGCAAAGATCGCAATGCCAAATTGAGGACGATAAAAATCATTGTGCAATGATAAAGTGGACGCCTTTGAAAAGTCAGAATACCGTGAACCACGGTAGTTATCGCTTTTTCAATATTTCTTTTGCTCATAACCCCTTAATAATTGCGAAAATCACAATGCCAAATTAAGGACGATGAAAATCATTGTGCAATGATAAAGTGGACGCTTTTGAAAAGTCTGAATACCGTGAACCACGGTAGTTATCAATTTTTCAATATTTTTTTCGCCCATAACCCCTTAATTACTGCAAAAATCGCAATGCCAAATTGAAGACGATGAAAATCATTGTGCAATGATAAAGTGGAGGCTTTTGAAAAGTCTGAATACCGTGAACCACGGTAGTTATCGATTTTTCAATAATTTTTTTCGCCCATAACACCTTAATTATTGCAAAAATCGCAATGCCAAATTGAGGACGATGAAAATCATTGTGCAATGATGAAGCGGACGCTTTTGAAAAGTCTGAATACCGTGAACCACGGTAGTTATTGATTTTTCAATATCTCTTTTGCCAATAACCCCTTAATAATTGCAAAAATCGCAATGACAAATTGAGGACGATAAAAATCATTGTGCAATGATAAAGTGGTCGCTTTTGAAAAGTCTGAATACCGTGAACCACGGTAGTTATTGATTTTTCAATATTTCTTTTGCTCATAACCCCTTAATAATTGCGAAAATCGCTATGCCAAATTAAGTACGATGAAAATCATTGTGCAATGATAAAGTTGACGCTTTTGAAAAGTCTGAATACCGTGAATCACGGTAGTTATTGATTTTTCAATATTTCTTTTGCCCATAACCCCTTAATAATTGCAAAAATCGCAATGCCAATTTAAGGACGATGAAAATCATTGTGCAATGATAAAGTTGACGCTTTTGAAAAGTCTGAATACCGTGAATCACGGTAGTTATTGATTTTTCAATATTTCTTTTGCCCATAACCCCTTAATAATTGCAAAAATCGCAATGCCAATTTAAGGTCGATGAAAATCATTGTGCAATGATAAAGTAGACGCTTTTGAAAAGTCTGAATACCGTGAAGCACGGTAGTTATTGATTTTTCAATATCTCTTTTGCCCATAACCCCTTAATAATTGTAAAAAACGCAATGCCAAATCAAGGACGATAAAAATCATTGTGCAATGATGAAGTAGACGCTTTTAAAAAGTCTGAATACCGTAAATCACGGTAGTTATTGATTTTTCAATATTCCTTTTGCCCATAACCCCTTTATAATTGCAAACATCGCAATGCCAAATTGAGGACGATAAAAATCATTGTGCAATGATAAAGTGGTCGCTTTTGAAAAGTCTGAATACCGTGAACCACGGTAGTTATCGATTTTTCAATATTTTCTCTGCTTATAACCCCTTAATAATGGCGAAAATCGCAATGCCAAGTTAAGGACGATGAAAATCATTGTGCAATGATAAAGTGGACGCTTTTGAAAAGTCCGAATACCGTGAACCACGGTAGTTATCGATTTTTCAATATTTCTTTTGCTCATAACCCCTTAATAATTGCGAAAATCGCAATGTCAAATTAAGGACGATGAAAATCATTGTGCAATGATAAAGTGGACGCTTTTGAAAAGTCTGAATACCGTGAACCACGGTAGTTATTGATTTTCCAATATTCTTTTTGCCCATAACCCCTTAATTATTGCAAAAATCGCAATGCCAAATTGAGGACGATGAAAATCATTGTGCATTGATAAAGTGGACGCTTTTGGAAAGTCTGAATGCCGTGAACCGCGGTAGTTATCGATTTTTCAATATTTATTTTGCTCATAACCCCTTAATAATTGCAAAAATCGCAATGTTAAATTAAGGACGATGAAAATCATTGTGCATTGATACAGTGGACGCTTTTGAAAAGTCTGAATACCGTGAACCACGGTAGTTATTGATTTTTCAATATTTCTTTTGCTCATAACCCCTTAATAATTGTGAAAATCGCAATGTCAAATTAAGGACGATGACAATCATTGTGCAATGATAAAGTGGACGCTTTTGAAAAGTCTGAATAGTTCTGAATAAAAAAATCATTTAGAACTATATCCCATTTTTTGTCCTACTTTTTCAAAAAACATTGAAATTTTTTCGATGATTACCATTTTCAATTTCATTTATTATTATTTTTTTCGAACTTTGACATTTTCTCAACATTCTCAAAAATTCCCAAAGTGATAATATAAGAAATAAGCTGAGTAAAAAAATAAATTTTGAATTGAAAAAAATCCTACTCTGAAAATTTCAGTGAATTTGCAGAGAATGGCAAAGTTTTTATAAAAAAAACGATAAGAAAAATTAAAAATGACAATAACCGAGAAATTTTATATTTGAAGATCGGCCCGAATATTTTTTTCCGTTTTTTTTACTGAAAAGTACATTGATAAAAATAAATTTTCAAAAAAACAACGTCACGAAAAGTCAATTTTTAAAAAAGTTATAGATATTTGAAAAATAAATTTTCTTTTCGATGGATACCACTTTCGATTGCATTTATTATTTTTTTTTTTTTCAAAATTTGAGTCTCTTTCCACTTCCTCAAAAATCCCCAGAGTGGTATTATAAGAAATAAGCTAAGTGAAAAAAAAAATTTGAATTGAAAAAAGAAATAGAAAACGAAAAAATCCCACTCTGAAAATTTCATTGAATTTGCAGAAAATGGAAAAGTTTCTATCAAAAAAAAGATAAGAAAAATTAAAAATGATAATAATCGAGAAATTTTTTTTTTCTGAAAATTTGCCAAAAAAAACGTTGAAGATCGGCCCGAATATTTTTTTCTATTTTGATTCTAAAAAGTACATTGAAAAACACACATAAAAAAAAACATCCAGATATGTCAATTTTTGAAAAAGTTATAAATATTTGAAAAATAAAAAGCTTATTTTTCTGAAAAGTTCATAATTTTTTACCGGTTGGGTGAAAAAATTTGAAAAAATTCTGTAAAATGTTTCTGAAAGGGTAGAAAAAAATTAAAATGTTTTAGCCAAATCGAAAGGGGTTGGATTCTAAAGTGGGTGATTTGGCGTGGTTGCAGTATAGTATGGTCTGATAGAATCATAACAGTGATATATGTACAAAAACAGTGCGTCTTTCATTCTATTATCTTTACAACAACATGAATGTTAATAATCACGGAGGGATTATTTCATGCGGTACAAAATATACTACGAGAATTCAGTTTAGAGAATCTACCGTGAATTATTCCGTGTATGAATACATCCGAGCGAGCGATTATTATCTGTGAATAATTAATATCATAATTATATTTCACATATTAATCTATAAAATTGAAAAAAACGGCTGCGACTTGAAGTGTTGAGAATCACTGAGGCAGTGCGGCGCGATGACATTTCGTGAGATGTTAACTAAACCACGTGGCCGTCCAGTTCGTCGTTGCCACGAACCGTATTATTAGTAATGGGGTATAGACAAAGCAGGTACACGGGTGATTTAAAAAAAAGGTGCGAGGGTCGACCTCGGAGCGAGTGGCGACCCTTTCGGATTATTAGGGAGAAGGGGGAAACGCCGGAAAATGAAGAACGGAGTTTGATACACACGGCATTTGACCACGGAGTTTGAGCAGCACGGCATTTGAAATAACGGAGAATGAGACCTTCTCCTGCGGAGCAATCAAAACGCTTGAAAGAAGTGACTACGGGCCAATCAAAAAAATTGTCACAAGTGATCAGAAAGTGTAACAGAAAACAAACGTTCGCGCGTGGTTTATCATTTTCTTATTGTATTCACTTATTTTTATCGAGTGTTCATTTATTTGTTTAAAAGCGATATAAAATATCTAAACCGATCGAAAAAAAACGTGAAAGTGCTTTTTCGATCTCGACAAACGACACGAGCAGTTTCACAGTGGTTAGTGATACGTCAGTTCATATGTTTATTATATTCAATTATTTGTAAAGACAATGATATTCGTTGTCTTTACTAAATAATCGAATTGATTTTCATATTTATTTACACTTTTTCCAGTAAGTGAATTCAATTCCGTGCCTTATATGTACACTATAATCTCCAAACTGTCAACGGATTGGAGGTTATATTATAACAATTTTATAGCATTTTTGGTGTAAAAATATTCGTAAATATTAAAAATAATTACACAAATAAATATTAACAAACCGTGAAAAGCGTGTTAAAAAAAATTTCTCTGCATGCAATAACCATGTAAAATATTGTTTGTTATGCAGATGCAGTAATCGGTGGAGCAAAGGACTGAGGAAACGTTTTTCCACACCTTCAACTTCGGAGGCTGTTTCCCGAAACCTGGATCTTCAAAATTCTGCGCGCAATCCTGACCAAACCACTTCATGGATTTTATCCTACAACGTCTCATTTTTTTTGTAACACTTTTGCAGACCGCTTGAGCGCGGCACATTTTTATTATAATCAATATTGTTTTGTGTGCAGTGCTCTAAAAACCAAAAATGGGTCAACGACTTAAAAAGTGGCCTGTAACTCCAAAATAAGGATATTAAAAAGAAATGTATTGCGCTCAAGCGGTCCGCGAAAGTTTTACAAAGAAAATGAGACGTCGTAGGATAAGATCCGTCAAGCGGTTTGATCAGAACTGCGCGCAGCGTGTGAAAATCGAACATTGATTTATGAGAGAACCGCTGCACCTTGAGGGCTCTAATTAGCGTCAAAAGTTGCTATATTCGATACATCAAATTGGAGACTAGGTGTGAAATTTCCACAAATGCCATGAACATTTATATTGATGTTCAAAAATCGGCATTTTGACGCTGTCAGTCTCCCCTTAAAAGAAGATTATTGAAAAAAATACATTACATTTATTGAACGTGAACTGAATTTATTCTAATAAGAAATAGACTGGACGAACAGTATTCGGTACTAGCGAAGTATTCGGTATACACACCTTACTACTTTCAATATTAGATTGAAAAAAAATTCAGGGTCAATTTGACCCTCGTTGATCATTACGGGTTAAGTTTGATCTTTTAACTTGGAAAAGATGTGGAAAGACACTAATAAAAACCTTGAGATCAAATAATAATCCACTCCTATACTCTTAGGGTTAAACATTGAAGGTTTGACGCGTTTTATGGTTAAAACGTGAAGAATGATGATTTGATGTGTTTCAATATAAAAAAAGAAACTTGTTTTCGACGTAAATGAGATGTTAAAAATCATCCAACGAATCGAAGAGTAAACATTTATTTCTTATTTTAAATGCACATCAACATTTTCACCGCATTTGCAGTTGATGGGCCGATAAGTCGCGTTTTATGATACGGTATATTTCGATCCTGACGTTAACGTTCACGTGAAAAAAGAATATTTAACAGTGCCTGTTAGACAAAAGCTTAAACGATGAATGCGAGATTTATATGTGTGTCGGGGCACGAGAGGGGGCGTCGAAAGAGCCCTCCCTCTAACGGTAGCGCAGAGAGAGAGCATCGACGATTAATATCGCGCGTGAAATCTCAAATGAATGGCCACAGCACGCGATGCTCACCGTGGAATATTTTCCGATCTTGCCGCTGCTTCTGGGCCTGTTGTACTTTATACTATAATGCTCGTGCACATACGCTAAAGGATATTAGCCCTCCTCTTATCCCCATTCTCTCTTCATTCTTATTCTCTCTCTCCCTCTCCCTTTCTCTCTCTCTCTCTTATCCCCCCCCCTCTCTCTCTCTCTCTCTTTCGTATATTGCTTTTGCTCACGCTTTGCTCGTCGATCGAGGGTCGATTAACCCGATCACGACTTGCTCCTGGTGCATAAAAATCATCGTCTCTGGCCGATAGCCCAGAGGCGTGGTTAAAGAGAACGAGAGAAAGAGAACGAGACATATGGATAAAGCTGCAGCCAATATTGAAAACTGGCCGTTAGTGAGTAACAAAGAGCTAGTTCTCGAACTATCGGCAATCGACGTTCTATTGCCGATCTAACTACTAAAATACACGACTTTAATGACGATATATATGGGGCATTTCGCACCGATTCGACCTGGGTCTGACCCTTCACCTCTCCGATTTTCGCCCCAATTTTTTATGGTTTTGTAGTCCCTCTGAAGAGCACTCAAACATTTCAAGCCCTAAGCCAAAGTAGGCAGGGGTTTCCTTCTGTTCATAATAAACTGTTTCGAACATTTTGTTTGTTTAAATAGCAAGAGGAATCTGAATTGACTAAGCCGGTATCCAAACATTTTTGTATAAATTGAAGGAGTTTACAAAAATGTTTGGATAATGGCCCACTCAATTCAGGTTCCTCCTAGTATTTGATTTTTTGTTTAACAAAACTTCTCATAAGCAGATTGAAACCCCTGCCTACTTTGGCTCAACGCTTGAAATTTTTCATATAATAAAAGAGGTTTTAGTGATTTTGTTCTGCTTTTTTCATTTGGGCTAAAAATAATTTGTTCATAAAATTATAGTTAAGTCAAATCGCCCCAAAATCAGAGAGGCAAAGGGTCAGACCCAGATAAAATCGGTGTGAAATGCCTCATATATATGGGGCTGTCCACGTCAATTCACCTAGCCTCTAGACCACAAAATTTTTTATTTGCTTCGTAATTTTTTATGTTGTTATCCTTGCTCTGAAACATTTTTCTCAATTTTTGCAGATTTTTTGGAACAACCGTTTCTGAGTTATGATTTTTTTTTCAACCGAAAAAAGGATCATTTTTAAAAATATGAAAAAATTCACAAAAATTGTATGATCAACGCAGAACAGTTTCCTGCTCGCGAAAATGTGGTGCAAATTTTTTTTTAATTTTTTTCACCAAATCAAAACCTTTTTTAAATATTTTTTCCAGAAGCCCGGGGTCCTTTCTTTTTAGCCGACCCCCTCTCACCTACCCCAATCTTCCACTTCCAATATTCCCCACTTCCTCCCCCCTTCCAATATTCCCCTCCCCTTCCTCCCCCCCCTCCCCCGAGTCGGTCCTGAGTTCGTCTTCCGATGCCGGAGTTACGTCGCGCCTCGTCGAGAAATTGTAAACATGGACTACAGCTACAGTACTGAGCAATTGAAGTGGGATTTTTTTAAGAGCCTGTATTTTTGCAAAAAAAATCGAATTTGGAAAAACCTCGATACATGGTAGATAGGAAATTTCATCAGCTTTCGATTGCGACCATGCTCGTTGCGATCGGTCAAGAATTGCGGGCGTGGGAGGCAAAAATGTGGGGGAGTGCAAAATCAGGCCTCCCGCGAGTGTCGGGATTTTAGGGTTGCGAGTGCCCCAGAGGCTCTGTGCGGTATCAAACGAAAGGGTATCACTCAAAGATTAAAAAAAGTTCCATCAGAATCGAATCCCCCACCCCCCGAGGAAGGGGTGGTGCCAAAAGGGTGAAACGGTATGTTGGGCATAATGAGAAAAGGGTTCGTCCAATCGTGTTAATTTTTTTTCGAGAATCATTTTTTTTGAGTACTCCGTGACCCTGTGAAAAAAAACCTGAGAAAAACCGCCCCTGAAATGAAAATTCACGTGTCCCGCCGGAACACATTTTCATTCGCGAGCATTTTTTGCATCGAAAAACTCGACAAAAAATTTTTTCAATTACGCCTCATTAAAAAAGACATTTCAACGAATGAAGTCGTATTTTTTTCATATTTTTCCTATGCCTGGTTCATCTCAACGAGGCATTTGAAAAACGCGTTGCGAATCGAGATTCTTTCGATGGTCGTGGCTTTCCACAATGGATGAGTACCACTGTTGAGGCTGTTTTCGATCAGTCGTATTCCCATTCCCACCATTTTTTCACGAGCCAATCAAAAGACTTCATGGGACTTAGAATATTTTCGATATCTCGTGTTCGTGCTGGAGCGCGTACCATGGAGAGAGACTCCCGTGTCGCTATCCAGAACTTGGAATATTTTTGCGACAAAATTTTGCTTCCTCCCGCCAATTGAGCGACTTTTTGGCGTATTTTGCGAAACTTTTAGTTTTATTAGGCGTAAAGTAACGAAGATTTATATGCAATAAATTACAATACATTTTTAAAACGTAGATTTATTTGCATGATAAAAAAATAAAGAAATTTCTTTTTCCCTGATTATTTTTCAGGTAAAAATGCATGACGGCATGATTATTAATTTAATTGCAAACAAGAATGTTGAAACGTTGAAAAAAATTAGTAGCCCTGAAAAGGACCGTTTATTTTATCTTTCTCGTTTTCATCGAGTTGATTTTCAAAATTTTTAATAACTCGGGGATCGAATTTTTCTATAAAAATGTTCGATACCTCGCGCGAAGTGGAAGAGAGTGCGAGCAAATAATAATTCTCGCAGCATACCGTGCTCGTCTCGATTTTTTTTTCTCTTTCATCGAGCATAGAGTTTTCCAAGTACAAAATAATTTTTGGCACTGAAAAGAGCCATTGCATTTTATTAAATTCGATCGCCTCGATCCACAAAATCCGTAAAGTCGTCATCGTCGCTCTGAATGTGCTGAAAAAAACATAAATTTGGAATACCTAAAAACATCAATTTTTGACTGCAGACAGTTGTATTACGTTGAAAAATTTTGGTGGCTCTGAAAAGGGCCGATTTTCATCTCGAGGCATCGAGTTGCGAGATGATCCAACGACAAGAGCCATGCGCGCCACGGCTTTACATACACTAAAGCCAAGCGGTGGCGCATTCTGATTGGCCCGTGAAGCTAGGAAGAGGATGGCTGTGCGTACCGAGCCTCTGATTGGTCAGATGACAAGCTCCAGCATGTCTTTTGCCTATTCTTCCGAAATCAAAGATTTTTAAGGACTTGGCAACTTTTCGCGACAATATTTTGCTTCCTCGCGCCACCGAGCGACTTTGACGTATTTCACGAAACTTTTCGTTCATTTAGCGTGAAGTAAAGAATAATTCTATATGCAATAAATTACATTATGTTGATACAACGCAGATTTGCATGTTCAAAAAATTAAAAAATTTCTTTTTTCCTGATTTTTTTTGCTCAAATTTTATGATAGCATGATTATTTATTTTATTGCAAGCAAGAATGTGCAAACGTTGAAAAGAATTGGTAGCCCTGAAAAGGGCCGTTAATTTTTTCTTTGTTGTTTTCATTGAGTTTATTTGCAGAAAGTTCAATAACTCTGTGATTGAATTTTTCGATACTTTTCCACTTCGTGGAAGGTATCGAAATAACTCGGTGATTAAACTTTTTTCAAATGAACTCAATGAAAACAACAAAGAAAAAATTAACGGCCCTTTTCAGGGCTACCAATTTTTTTCAACGTTTGCACATTCTTGTTTGCAATAAAATAAATAATCATGCTTTCATAAAATTTGACCAAAAAAAATCAGGAAAAAAGAAATTTTTCAATTTTTTGAACATGCAAATCTGCGTTGTACAAACATATTGTAATTTATTGCATAGAATTGTTCTTTACTTTACGTCAAATGAACGAAAAGTTTCGTGAAATACGCCAAAGTCGCTCGATTGGCGCGAGGAAGCAAAATTTTGTCGCGAAAATTTGCTAAGTCCTTAAAAATCTTTGATTTCGCAAGAATAGGCAAAAGACATGCTGGAGCTTGTCATCTGGCCAATCAGAGGCTCGGTACGCACAGCCATCCCCTTCCTAGCTTCACGGGCCAATCAGGATGCGCCACCGCTTGACTTTAGTGTATATAAAGCCATGGCGCGCATGGATCTTGTTCCAGTCGCCTTGCGCTGCCTGACGTGTCCGCATCTCTCTCCCCACTCCACGTGAAATGAATCAGCTATAGATGCATCTCAAAATTCGATGCCACGACGTCTCGAGATAAAAATCGGCCCTTTTCAGAGCCCCCAAAATTTTTCAACGTAATACAACTCTGCGCAGATAAAAATGGATTTTTTTAGGTATTCCAAATTTATGTTTTTTTCAGCACATTCAGACCGGCGATGACAACTTTATGAATTTTGTGGATCGACGCGATCGAATTTAATAAAATGCAATGGCTTTTTTCAGTGCCAAAAATTATTTTGTACTTGGGAAAACTCTATGCTCGATGAAAGATAAAAAAAAAAAAAAGAAATTTCGAGACGAGCACGGTATGCTGCGAGAATTATTTTTTGATCGCACTCTTCCACTTCGCGCGAGGTATCGAACATTTTTATAGAAAAATTCGATCCCCGAGTTATTGAAAATTTTGCAAATCAACTCGATGAAATCGAGAAAGAAAAAATAAACGGTCCTTTTCAGGGCTACTAATTTTTTTTAACGTTTGAACATTCTTGTTTGCAATACAATTAATAATCATGCCATCATGCATTTTTACCTGAAAAATAATCAAGGAAAAATTTTTTTTTTTATTTTTTCATCATGCAAATAAATCTACGTTTTAAAAACGTATTGTAATTTATTGCATATAAATCTTCGTTACTTTATGACTAATAAAACTAAAAGGGTCCTTTTCAGGGCTACCAATTCGTTGCAACGTTTCAACATTCTCGTTTGCAATTAAATTAATAATCATGCTGTCGTGCATTTTTACCTGAAAAATAATCAGGGAAAAAGAAATTTCTTTATTTTTCCATCATGCAAATAAATCTACGTTTTAAAAATGTATTGTAATTTATTGCATATAAATCTTCGTTACTTTACGCCTAATAAAACTAAAAGTTTCGCAAAATACGCCAAAAAGTCGCTCGATTGGCGGGAGGAAGCAAAATTTTGTCGCAAAAATATTCCAAGTTCTGGATAGCGACACGGGAGTCTCTCTCCATGGTACGCGCTCCAGCACGAACACGAGATATCGAAAATATTCTAAGTCCCATGAAGTATTTTGATTGGCTCGTGAAAAAATGGTGGGGATGGGAATACGACTGATCGAAAACAGCCTTAACAGTGGTACTCATCCATTGTGGAAAGCCACGACCATGGAAAGAATCTCGATTCGCAACGCGTTTTTCAAATGCCTCGTTGAGATGAACCAGGCATAGGAAAAATATGAAAAAAATACGACTTCATTCGTTGAAATGTCTTTTTTAATGAGGCGTAATTGAAAAAAATTTTTGTCGAGTTTTTCGTTGCAAAAAATGATCGCGAATGAAAATGTGTTCTGGCGGGACACGTGAATTTTCATTTCAGGGGCGGTTTTTCTCAGGTTTTTTTTCACAGGGTCACGGAGTACTCAAAGAAAATGATTCTCGAAAAAAAATTAACCCGATTGGACGAATCCTTTTCTCATTATGTCCAACATACCGTTTCACCCTTTTGGCACCACCCCTCCCTCGGGGGGTGGGGGATTCGATTCTAATGAAACTTTTTTCAATCTCTGAGTGATACCCTTTCGTTTGATACCGCACAGAGCCTCTGGGGTACACGCAACCCTAAAATCCCGACACTCGCGGGAGGCCTGATTTTGCACTCCCCCACCTTTTTGCCTCCCACGCCCGCAATTCTTGACCGATCGCGACGAGCATGGTCGCAATCGAAAGCTGATGAAATTTCCTATCTACCATGTGTCGAGGTTCTTCCAAATTCGTGTTTTTTTTGCAAAAATACAGGCTCTCAAAAAAATCCCACTTTAATTGCTCAGTACTGTATATACATATGACTCACACCTGTACGAGACTTGTGCATGCCACATATGTATATCTGGAGCTTGTTCCGTCCATGTTTTTATTTCTCGACGAGACTACGGCACAGGGAATCGAACCCAGGACCTCCCGATGCTCTGGTTTAGAGGCAAGCACGCTAGCCACTACTCCAGAGTACCGATTTAATCAAAACCTTTTTGTGCATAATAATTGATTTGAAAAATCCACTGCTAACAGAGACGTCGTTTGGGAGACAGAAAATAATGTGGAACATAATCTTCAGATAAACCTTCATAATATTATTTTGTTTATGGCTTACGCACATTTTTTTTCTTAAAAAAGTTGTGTGTTGTGTGCTCTATTTCACTCGAGTATTCTTTGCAAAAATGACTCCATCGCGTTGAGGAATAAAACAATGTAGTTGTTGGGTTTGCGAAATCCTTTTGACTAATTTAAATCGTTCACGTAGCTGATAAGCTGCGTGAAAGGTGAAAAAAATATTTAAAAAATTTGCGTGATAAGGTGAAAAAAATATATAAAAAAATTGCATCACATTTTCGCGAGCAGGAGCACGTTGATCATACAATTTTTGTGCATTTTTTCAGATTTCAAAACATGGTCCTTTTTTCGGTTAAAGAAAAATCATAACTCAGAAACGGTTGTTCCAAAAAATCTGCAAAAATTGAGAAAAATGTTTCACAGCAAGGATAACAACATAAAAAATTACGAAGCAAATCAAAAATTTTGTAGTCTGGAGGCTAGGTGAATTGACGTGGACAGCCCCATATATTTTTATATAACGCAACCACGTTTTCCTCGCTTTTTCGCGACTGTTTACTGTACTGGAAGTAGGGTTTGTCGCGACAGTCGAGACGGGTCGTACGCTGAGCAGCACTCTTAATCCCTAGTAGCTTTTCTTTACTTTCCAGTACAGTGACGCACGCACATTTCAACTAGTTATTGCACACTGTTGTGGAGTCCACTTTTTCTAGTACAGCACAGTACAGAAGTGCGTACGACGTGGAGGCATTTCTCATGCGACCGGCTGATTTTCGTACGCTGTTGTGGAACAGAGGTGCTGCCATCGGTCGTTTGATCGAGGAATTACTTACGTATAGGATATATTCCGAGCGCGATGTTTTCAGTACGAGTCGTAGCCCCGAGCGCGCGAAAGTGTTGAACGTAATTAAAGGAACGAAGTTACAAGATATTTTAATGGCAAGTTTTTCTATTTTATTATTCACTTCTGATTTATTACGACAGTACAATTTTCGTTATCGAATTTATGCTCACATTCAATCTCGATTGCTTATCTGATTTTATTGTTTTTGATGTAACGGTCGCAATTTTTTTACATTTTGTACTGTCGTGATAAATCAGAAGTCATCAATAAAATAGAAAAACTTGTCATGTAAATATCTTAGAATTACGATAATTTATAATTACGGTTAAAAACTAGTTTTGTTTTCTCTGGGAGGGGTTCGCCCCCAACCCCCAGAAGGGGCTCTGCCCCTTCACCGCACTGGGGGGCTCTGCCCCCTGGACCCCCCCCCCTCGCGCGTGCATCACACGAACGTGCGTCACAACTTCTCCGTGCAATTTGGTTTTCATAAAATATCGTGTAATAATTATTCGGCTGTGTGAAGCTCGGAAACGTGGTTTTGTCATATAAAATATCGTGTGCAACATGGTAGAGGGGGGGGGGGGGGGGGGGAGTTTACGCTCGGCGCGAAAAGTTCGACTTCCCCACCTTGTTACACAATGTACTATTATTTTTATTTATGCACGAGGCTGAAATATGTGCATCGATCGAAGCCCGATCAGCTACGTGCCCAACTCAATCGCGATACAGTCGCTCGGTCATTGGTCAATTTTCCATTTTGCACATCGTTATGTTAATAATCGCGTGAGCTATTCTTTCGTTCACCTTTACTCATAAATTTCGTACAGAGTGAAGCCGACGAGCCCTGGGGAACTCCTCGCTTTAGGGGAATAAAAATTCAAAATGTTGAACCGTCATGCTCAGCGGGCGATATTCGGCGTAGGAGGATAGAGGATTTCGAATATTCTTGTTGGCTTTCATGCAGAAGTGATGTGAAAACGTGATAATGATGGCGAAAGTGAGTGACGACTTTACCTCTATCCCTCAACTGGCATTCATCTCCATCTTGTTTTACGACGAGAGCGGATAAAAAGAGCGAGCTGACGACAACAAAAAGGATTACTCGAGAATATTTTCTCGCCTCTCCGGATGCTCTTAATGCATACCCCCTTCGCCCCTTTCGCGCGAATCCTCTCCTGTTGAAACTCGACGTTCCTCTGAATCGCATTGTTATATCACATTCTTCTGTTCCCCAGCCACGAAAAAAAACACCGGAAACGAAAGTACATCCTATACTTCGCGCTTAGTTTATATACATGTACACGAAAATATCCACGAACATTTATGCGTTTGAGAAAAGAAATGGTGACTTTCCATTGTGGTCATACTATACATCGTAGGAACGGTAATTACGAGATGGTGAAAAGAGTTCCTTGTTTTCCCTTCCCGGCATGAATAAGAAGTTAAGTTGTCTCGAGGACTTTTCTTATACCGTTGCCCGGCCCCATTTATTTAGTCGTAAAAGTATAAAAAACAATCTAAAAAGAATATCGACATTTTCGACGGTAAATTTTATAAATGTTCTCTAAACATTTCCAAGCGATTGCCTTATCGATTGCTATCGACGACCTTTAATTGCCTTGGAGTACGCTTTGGAAACTTTGAACGATTTTTTCCCCAAGCTACGTTTTCAAAGTCCATTTGAATGTTCATAATTTGAGTAATGAACAATGCCTGTTTTTAGCCGCAGTCGAAATTCTCTCTTTGAATCGCCGGTATTCTATTTCTATTTGATTTTTCAGGAATTGCTTCTACTCGTCGCAGGATTAACTAATAAGCTAATGAAACTTATTCGTTTTTTTTAATTTCACATTATTTAATTCTGAACAGTAGATCTCACTGCAAAAAACTTTTTTAGCAAGTGCTTCCAGATATCAGGTACAGCCGAACCTCGCTAGCTGGAACCTCTATAACTCGAAAATCTCCATACGTCTGAGATGCAGCCTGTTTCCTTGCAAAAACCTCTGTAATTCGAAGAAAAAACAGAGAATAACTCGAAGTTTTCCGAACGTACCAAGGACCATTATTTTGCCTTTGTAACTCGATTTTAAAGATACCCGATCTCTATAAATCGTAGGCCACCTCTATAACTCGAAATTCCAATACCCTGATCTCTACAACTCGAAGCACTATATATGCAATGATCGCTTGTGCGGGAAGACCTTTAACAAAAATACATTACATTTTGTATAACTTGTATTCATGTATTTTGTATAACTTGTTTGTACGTCGGACTTCCATTCCGAAATTTGAAAAGTCCTGACAAAAAGCCGAACTTAAAAAAAAGTCCGGACATTTTAGTCAAGTCAAGAAGTTGATTGATTGATAAAAAAAGATTATTATTTTTTGTTTGAACTAGATCAATTGATCGATAAAGAAAGATTACTATTTTATGTTCGAACTCGAAGTTGATTGTTTTAAGTTGAGATGAGACTGATTAAATAAATTCAATAGTTGTATGTAGTTAACTAAAGATTGGAGACTGATTTAATACCTGTGCCTACTTTTAAGTAATTAAATGTAAAAATTGAATATTCATCTAAAAATTTAATTCAAGTCAAAAATCTGGACAAATTAAAAAGCCGGACAAAGTCTGGACGCTGGCCAAGAATCCAGACATGTCTGGACAAATCCAGATGGATGGTAACCATAGGGTTACCATCGCCTAATATAGACGTCCAGACGTACGTCCTAAAATAAAGAATATCTCAACTATATTTGGCTAATTTTTCCGAGCCTCTGTAAGTCAAATATTGGGTTGGTCATCCTGTATAGCTCATAAACTTTGATAAGTCAAAACCTCTTTTGATCAAAGAAATTAGCTCTGCCCCTGAAATTCGAGTAAGCTAGGTTCGATTTTATGAATCTGTTCTGAATATCCATTTTAAGCGAAAAAGATTAAATCTCTCCATTGGAAATGGGAAACATCCTTAGAAACATGTGATGCCGATTTTCAAATAAAGGCCAATGCGTCTTTCTCCTCATTTTATTGGGCACAGCCCTTAATGGAATTCACAGTCGAGATTCTGGCGATTTTTTCAAATGGGTGTTAAAAAACAAAACATTAATCATTCGATTCAAATCATCAAATTCAGACCAGCTCAAAACAATTTTCTTTGTTATCTCATGAAAGTTGTTCTTGTTTTTTGTTTTTATGGTCCGGTAATATTGTACGTCGTAACTCCGAAGAAAAAATGCTGAGGAAAGATTTTTTCGTTCGACATATGCGATAGAAAGCTTGGAGGACACGGAAGACGGGACATAGTGTTTGAAATATGTGAACGTCACATTTGCCTCGTGACAGGAAGTAGCCCTGCGTTCACGTGAGCCTATGGTAACAGTATACTAGCAGCGCCGAAGTAAATTACACCCTCGCGAGCTTCGTCCGGAGCCTGCTAGCTATCACATCAGTTACGTATATATACGGTATACGCTTCGGTCCCAAGAGCACCGTGGCTGCATTTCAGACACACACACACACACACACACGAACGAACGAACACCCACATACATATATATTCTCGGCCGACAGAACCAGCCGCGAACGCATTGCGATTGTGTATACGCCAAAGTGGTTCTGGAATGTCGGTCCCGGACAACTGGTGGAACGAACATGCATTCCCCGAAAAATATGGCCCAAATGCCGAAATGCGTAACAAGACGAAAAGAAGAAAGAGGATACGCAGTGGCAGACATTGTCGAATACAACTTCAGAATATATCATTCGGGATCAGTGACACTTGATGCCCTTGCGCGTATTTAATTGCACACGATGTGTGTCTATTGTCCGCTGAAATTCCGGCTGGTTGTCATTGCATCGCAATAACGTGTTTGTCATTCGATCGGGTACTTCCTTTCCCCCTTGATCACTCTTCTTGCTTTGTTTTCTTACTTCGGTTGAATCTTCATCATCTTCTTCGGCCTTTTAGCCGCAGGGCCAACCCACGTTTTTCTTCTCATAATTTTCCTTCTCCTCGGAATCGTAACTGTGGAGCCTGTTGGACATGCATGTGCTGACATTACACGCTCTCGGGGTGTAGAATACCCAAACTCACGCAAACCCCTCCCCACACACACACACACACACACACACAAATGTACTTAATGCTATGCATTCACAATGCATAACATTACCACGTCCGCTGCATCCATGTCATTGTTTGCGATTATCGCTGCATGACGAACATCACCTGTATAGCCGGCAACCTCGTGTGTGTCTGTGTTCTAGGATCATCTACTGGCAACCATTGGCAATTTGGTTGCTCGTTCGTTCCACCGTAATTCACATTCACGTGTTCTTTATGACCCGGGGAACCAGTCATGTTTCATGCATCATTCATGTTGAGTATCGATTTGCCAATATATTCTTATGCTGATTCGTTCATTGGGGTCCTGATGATGAATTGTAAAATGACCCCTTGGAATCTCCGAACATTAAAAAAAGAAGGTTCACCAGAATGTTACATGCTGCTGCATTTGTCAGAATCCGCTAAACCTTGCAACTGCTGATCTCTCTTTAAGGTCGAAATCTAGCAGCCCTCCGTATAGAAATGTATCAGGGCAACCATTAGTTGATTCTTGCCCCTGATCTGCCCTGCCTGGACTGATTTCCCTGACACGAAACTTAAGCGGAGGGAGTCAGCGTCTAAACGCCGATTTTTAAACATAAATATAAATGTTCGTTGAATACGTGCAAACCTTATTGTGGAGTTACAGGCCACTTTTTAAATTTTTGACGCATTTTTCGTTTCAACAATTCAAAACGTGGCCTGTAAGTCTATAATAAGGACCCAACAAAAATGTGCTGCTCTTAAGAAGTCCGGAAAAGTGTTACGAAGAAAATGAGACTTCGTAAGATAAGATCCATCAAACCGTTTGGTCAGGATCGTGCACAGCGTAGTGAAACTCAAAAATTGATTTATGAGAGAACCACTGCACCTTAAGAGTTCCAATGAGCGTAAAAAATTTCTTCATTTGATACTTCAAATGATGAACCATTGGTCAGGTTTACACGTATTCAACGAACATCTATATTTTTGTTCAAAAATTGGCGTTTTGACGTTAAGTCGACCACCATAACGAGTTGGCCCCTAGTTATTACATTGAAAAACTCAACCATTTATCAGTGCCCTGCATGATCAGATTATGAACAGTTTCCGGCGATATTATTCTTATACATTTGAGCAATAAATTTTTGTTTTTACCCTCTCAGGGCTCTGATGTGGGAACTATCGAATTCCCCAAAGCATTTATTCCAGGGAAAAAAAGTTAATATCTGAGTGGATATGTTCATATATGTTTTAGATATTGTCATATATATATCGGATATATTCATATCTGATATTTTACAGTATCATATATGATTAGGTATGATCATATTCCATATCAAATATGCATGTGGGGTATTCCCGCTGAAATTTTCACGTCCGAACCCGGACCCTCCTGAATAATTATGAAATTTTTTTTCCGAAAAATATTCTGAAAAAGAAAAGACGCGTATTTTTTTGATGAGGCCGAGAATCGATATTTTTCGTCGTACGATTTTAGTAGAAAATTCAGATTTTTCACTAACTCTCTACTCTAAACACGTAGTATCTTGATAATTCGAGATCCTATCGAAAAACGCTTTAGACAAAACTTGTTAATCCTAAAACGATCAAAACAAGTGATATTTTTTGTTCAATTGTGGGCAGGAGAAAGTTTGTTTTTACTTCATAAAACACAAAAAAACGTTTTTTCAGCAAGTACGCCACCTCGAATTATAAAATAAAAAATTGTAAACATTCTGTAG
This sequence comes from Alloplasta piceator, assembly GCA_946863875.1. Lineage (NCBI taxonomy): Eukaryota > Metazoa > Arthropoda > Insecta > Hymenoptera > Ichneumonidae > Alloplasta > Alloplasta piceator. The sequence continues at coordinate 26,641,512 of OX333079.1, forward strand.
GAAATCACGACATTTTTAAGACCAGTATGAGAATGGCAAGATGAAAATCCGCAAAGCTACAACTATATATTCTCGAAAAATTATATACAGAAATACATTTGAATATTTATTTAATTATACATACGTATATTATTTCATACGAGTATGAAAGAATATACGTCCCAGCAAACACACTTGGATAATTTACGAAACACTGACGTATAATTGAAATGTAATAAATACGTCATATAATGTTCATCACAAATTCGAAACGTTTTCATAATGACGTAAACGAGATGTATATAATACGTTATGACAGTATGTAGCAAGGACGTCAATGAAAGATGAAGGAATTACGAAAAACTGTAGACATCACAAATATGTAATATTGATACGTTAAGATCTCGTCACTGTTATGAGATATTGACGTATACTGTGAACCTATAAAATTGTTACGAGTCGATGCTGTAACAATTATAGAACATTGGTGATATTATAATCTCGTAGTATCGGCTACGTAACAAATACGTATAATGTGTTACATAAATATTACAAGACATTTCTTGTAACAAATCCGTAACAATTACAGAACATTGCTGTAGCAATTATAGAACATTGGTGATATTATAATCTCGTAGTATGGACTACGTAGCAAATACGTATAATGTATTACGTAAATGTTACGAGACGTTTCTTGTAACAAATCCGTAACAATTATAGAACATTGATGACATTATAATCTCGTAGTACAGGCTACGTAGCAAATACGTATGATGTGTTACATAAATGTTACAAGACATTTGTCGTAACAAATCCGTAACAATTATAGAACATTGGTGATATTATAATCTCGTAGTATGGGCTACGTAGCAAATACGTATAATGTGTTACATAAATGTTACAAGACATTTCTTGTAACAAATTCGTAACAGTTACGGAACATTGTTGATATTATAATCTTCATAGTATAGGCTACGTACCAAATACGTTTTATGTGTTACATAAATGTTACATGTCCTTAATACATACATACATACATATACTACCAGAAATGTCTTGAATCATTTTGAGGTTATATCGATTAAGAAACGTAAACGATATATGAGTGTAATTATGTGAGCGCAATTACATGGGTATTTGTCGTGACAGAAACCCCAGTAAAAACTGTCTTTGAGCGACGAGTTTCATGAACTCGACTCTAAACCTGCTGGAATAAATCTTTACTATGATTTTTGATGCTATTTTGGCATAACACCCCTCCCATCGCATCCTCACCATCGGTGTGGACTGGCCCCTTAATATGGATAATTCGTCAATAATTTATCAACTTCAAATCGCTTGTAAAGAATTTGTTCAATAAGTAAAAATGTATTTTAATGACCCATGTACCTTAAATGTAATATAAATATCACGGGCTCTTAAGAAGATGATAGCGTAGTAGGTAGCGTGTCAGCGTTAGATCGTTAGAAAGGTTCAGTATTCAGGCAGGTATCAATCCCCCACAATCGGCAAATGAACGTTCTCGGATCCGCGCAGAGTTGAGGAGCATTTGTCAGAAAAAAGATATAGCTAATAAGTTAAATTTGAAAAAATATAATTTATTTTTAAAAAATTTTCTTCTATTTTTGGATATAACCATGAAACTCGGGAGTCGGGAGTTCAAACCCAGGTGGCGACGTCTTTTTTTTTTTTTTTTTTTTATTCCCTAATATTATATAATGTTCAAAAATATTTAAAGATTAATAAAAAGAACTCAATTTTATCGAAATTATGAAGAAATATATATTGCAAATGAAATTAAAATTGAATGTTTCGTTACGTAACAGTTACATCAATGATCTTTCCCCCGCGCCTTTCCGCTCTCGTGAGATCGAGAGAGATGGAGCTAAAACTTTTAACACGTATTTCTCGAAAACGACTGAATGGAATGAAAAAAGAATAGTGAGGCCACATGTACAAATTAATTACGCAGGCCGCCTCACTCTTCTGCTTTCATTCTATCAAGTAATCTTCGAGAAAAATGTGTTAAAACAATTTTGAGGTTATGTTGACCTTTATGGCTATGAGATGAGTTTGTTACGTCAATGTGCCGAGTGTGTTACATCTATATGAGCTGAGTGTGTTACATCTTTGTGCTGAGTTTGTTACATAACAGTTACATATATGTGTTGAGTATTTGCCATAAATATTATTCGTAAATTTTTCGTAACGATAACGTTCCAATGGGACGACAAATTTCTGAACAAGCACTGCTTCATTTACGGTGCTTGTGACATAAATGTTACATCCAATATAACGTCCGTTACAGAACATTTTCGTAACTATTCTGAAACTGTGTTTGCTGGGGTATGTATAATTAAATATTACGTATATTATTTCATACTTGTATGAAATAATCTACGTATGTAGGGGAGAGTGGTCCTAAGTCGGCACTGCGGGTTAAGCCGGCCCCATGGTGTTTTATCAGGAACGGCGTGCGTGTCGGCTGAATTATTGTGGTGTATGACTTGCTGGTAAACACTGACGTAAATTGTGCTAACCACTCTCAGTTTCGATAGCGCTGCGCAACGTGAGCGCGCTTATATTTTTCAGCTTATTGGGCCGACTTAGGACTACTCTCCCCTATAATTAAGTAAATATTCAAATGTATTTCTGTGTATAATTTTTGGAGAAAATATAGTTCTGCATGATTTGGCTCAAAAATAAGGTCAAGACGAAACTTCGATTGGCTGTAGCTTTGCGGATTTTGATCTTGCCATTCTCATTCTGGTCTTAAAAATTTAGTGATTTCCTATAGAATTTTGACATTTTTTTTATTTTATAATTAAAGGTGGCATACTTGCTGAAAAAAACGTTTTTTTTTGTGTTTTATGCAGTGAAAACAAACTTCCGTGTGCCCACAATTTTTTCAAAAAATATTAATTGTTTTACTCGTTTTATAACGAACAAGTTTTGTCTGAAGCGTTGTTCGATACGATCGCGAATTATCAAGACACTATGTGTTTAGAGTAGAGAGTTAGTGAAAAATTCGGATTTTTTTTTACTAAAATCGTATGATGAAAAATATCAATTGTCGGCCTTAATAAAAAAATACGTGTCTTTTTTTTTCAAAATACTTTTCGGAAATTTTTTTCATAATTATTCAAGGGGGTCCGGGTTCGGACGTGAAAATTTCAGCAGGAATACCCCATATATAAGATCATATCGGGTCAAATGCGGTATCTGGCCTGACCATATATGAACTCATATCTGTTTATATCTGGCTAACTACCAAGGCGAGTTGGTACCGTAAATTCGTATCTGAACATACATGATGTGATATGTGAACGTATCTGTTCGTATAAGATCATATCCGATCAAATACGGTACGAGACTCTGCTATATACATCTCATACATGTTTTTATCTGGTGAGGTACCTAGGCGAGTTGGCAGCACGCAGCCGTATCTGAACATACATGATGTGATTATGTATGTGAGTATATATGGGGCATTCCAGGTCAAACCACGTGGTCATCGGCCTGACCCCCTCGGATTTAGTTGCCGAATTTTTTTTTGCATATTTTGCTCCCAAAAAAAGAGGTTATTTTTTTCAGATTTTGATTACTTGTTTTACCCCATAAAATAATTTTTTTTCCATAACTTTTGAGTAAAATTGAATTACGCCCAATTTTAAAATTCTGAAATTTTTTGCAATAATTTTATAACTAAAAACTAGTATTTTCATCCTAGTTTGAGAGTGGGTCGAGAATAATTTATATTTTTTCTCCAATTAAACAAAGAAAATTTCTTTACACATTTTGTAAATTAAATATTTGAACGATGGTTTCCTGTAGGATAAAAAAAGAGAAAAATAAATCATCTCTTGCCAAAAAAATTGGTTTCCTATATTTTGATAATAGTTTTTTTGTTAATAGTTAGATAAAGTTTTTATATTGTTTTCGTGCTCCCTCCGAAAAGTAATACTTTTTTTCAATGCCTTATTTAATCGATTTTATCAAATCTATTACTAAAATATAGAAAATCTATTATCGAAATACAGAAAATATATTATCAAAACATAGGAAAATTTTTTTTTACCAAGACACAATTTATCTTTATTTTTTTTCCCCTATAGGAAACCATCATTAAAATATTTAATTTAAAAAAATAGTAAACAATTTTTTTTTCTTTAATTAAAAAAAAATATTAATTATTCTCGGCCCACTCTCGAACTATGATGAAAATACTAGTTTTTAGTTGTAGAATTGATGCCAAAAATTTCAGAATTTCAAAACTGGGCGTGATTCATTTTTACTCGAAAGTTATGGAAACAAAATTATTTTATGGGATAAAACGAGTAATCAAAATCTGAAAAAAATAACATCTTTTTTTTAGACCAAAATGTGCTCAAAAAAAATTCGGCAACTAAATCCAAGGGGGTCAGGCCGATGACTACGTGATTTGACCTGGAATGCCCCATGTATATATTTCTCTATATTATATAAAATTATCGCCGCCGCCACCGCTGTGTACAAGAATCGAGGCCATGGCCAACTTCACCCCGCTCGAGCCTCAATTCCATGGTCCACTTAACCCCGCTCGTTTATAGGTTTGGGTTTGGGTATATATATATATATATACTAGGGGTCCGTGTGGCTCGGGCGCAAACCCAAACCTCCAAACCCAAACCCAAACCTATAAACGAGCGGAGTTAAGTGGCCGCCGCCGCCGCCGCCACCGCTGTGTACAAGAATCGAGGCCATGGCCAACTTCACCCCGCTCAGTTCTAGGTTTGGGTTTGGAGGTTTGGGTTTGATGGTTTGGGTTTGATGGTTTGGGTTTGATGGTTTGGGTTTGAAGGTTGTAAGATTACGTGTTTCGAAAATATAGATCTTTTTACTGTCGACAAGAAATCTTTTAATACAATCAATTGATATTCCACAACTAATACACACAAATAAATAATACACATAGGATTCAATATCACTCTCTCATTCAATTTCGCTCTCTTTCATATTATATTTTCACCCGCTCTTTTTATAACGTAAATTATCGTTCAATTCAATCATTTTTCAAATTTCTTTTCACAATGTCCTTGCAAGACCAAGTTCGTCCAATTTAATTTCATTTGGTTTTTCTTTTTTTTTTTATAAAATTTTTTCGTTGAGACTTTTCGACAAAGAAAGTACTTATCTCGATATCGTGGGCGAAAATCGATGGCTCTATTCCTCCCTGGGGTTGACTTTTCTCTCGGAGATGTTATGCAAAGATGTTAGAAGAATCCGCACGGACTCCGGATATCTCGAGGTAGGCCAAGGCCTCGAGATGGATAACTCCGGTCGATATGGTCCTAATAATCGGACAACGAGGCCGCAAAGATCCCCAAATATGAGAGCAGGAAAGAGACGTCCGTCTTGTCGGCGTTCCCAGAGAGGAAGAGAGCGAGCTCGTCGTTGATTTAATCGACGAGGACTCGCTAGATTTTCGGAGCACGCGCAATACGCCCAATTTCTCGCGTCACAATTTCTTCCTTCGAGAGCTGGCGCCCTCGAGCGATTTTATATTTACATGGCGCAAAATTTTCAAATTTACGAGCTTACAATCTCCCCCTTTTTTCTGTGGAGTGCATTTTATCGTACGCAGCAGAAAAGCTTTGTCTAAAACACAGGTTTCATATACGTGTCTTTCATCGCCTTTAACATATTTACACAATCTTTTTTATCACCGCATCATCTTAATCCATGTCTCACTCATACTCCACACTCATTATACCAGAACTAAACGCACCTATTTACAAATATTTACACATATTTACATATATACACCTATATATACATAGATTTACAAGATGTACAAGAGAATTCGGGGAGGCTGCATTTTTTTTTTCTTTTTAATGATTTTTTTTTTTTTTTTTTTTTTTTTTTTTTTTAACTCATTCAAGTTACATCGTTTTCTTTGCCCTCAGCACCAGCATCATCACCAGTGTCTTCCCAACAATAATATTTTCGCAAATTTTTACGATTGTAAGTAGCAAGCTCCTCCGATAAATTTTCAGGATGCGCTATCGTAAACGCATTTTCTCCTACTCTTTTGACAATCACGTAGGGTCCCTCATAGAGGTGAAAGAACTTTTTAATAACTTTGTCGAGCGCATTGGACAGGTGCCTTACTCTAAGCAACACTTTCGTTCCTACATTCAATTCGACTTTCGAGCCTTGTTTTTGATATTTTTTCCTACTGTCAAAACTTTTTCGAAGATTTTCTCGAGCTAAAACAATCATACGTTTGTGAGGCATCGGCTGTGATTCAGGAAACTTTATAACCCTGTGGATTTCTTCATCAATCGATTTTCCAAAATGAAGTTCGAGAGGCGAGAACTTTGTACTCTGATGTACCGTCACGTTAAGCATGTTTTCTACGTCAGGAATAAAGTTTACCCATTTTGTGTGTTTATCGGCACACAATGTCCTAAATAAACGACCGAGCTCCCTCATCACGCGTTCTGTAGGATTCGATTCTGGGTGTCGTATCGAACTATACAGAACTTTAATACCTTTCGCCGCAAGTTCTGTCTTCCAAAGATGAGAAGTGAATTGCGTACCATGGTCAGAAAGTATTCGCTTTGGAGTACCGAATTTTGGGATGAACTTTGTGAAAATATTCTTCAAAGTCATTCTAACCGTTGCATTCTTCATCGGATATAAGCTAACATGTTTCGAGAACGCATCAAGCATCACGAACACATATTGAGCCCCGCCTCGACCCATAGGTAGCGGTCCGTAAAAATCAACTGTCACCAATTCATTCGGCTCTTTTGATTCAACAAAGTTATATTCTCCTTCCATGGATATCGGTAGATATTTTACTCTTTGACATAGATCGCAATTTTTTACCGATTGCTTGACCTGATCTGCCATACGTTTCCAAAAATAGAATCGCTTCAAATGACTAAGCGTTTTGTAAACTCCTGGATGACCTAATTTCACGTGAATAGTTTCTATGAGTGATTTTTGAATACTTTCAGGAATCACGATCTTCCAGACGTCACTATTTTTCTCTTTATAGAATAGAATCTCTTCGTGAAGAGTGAATTGGGAATCTTCCGCATCAAAATCATATTTCTCGAGTATCTTTATGATAGTTGTATCTGCACTCTGTAATTTGGCTAACTCCTTAAAACCCCGAAAAGATTCGCTCCCCTTCTTAACGAGAGCCAAAGTTACGAGTGCACTATCGTCTGGATAATTCTCGATCGGCATCATGCCGGCGCATAGCGCTGAAATCATGATTTTATGCGGCGATTCTTCATAAAACTTTCCCTCAGGATTCCTACTAAAAAAATCTGCCACGATGTTATCTACTCCTCGGCAAAATTCAACGTCAAAAGTATACTGCTGTAGAAGCAAATTCCATCGAGTGACACGCGAACTTAGAAACGACGCTGAATTTAGAAAAGTCAAGCATTGATGATCCGTGATAACGCGAAAACGACCGCCGATAAGATAGACTCTAAATTTTTCGATCGAATATATTATCGCCATCAATTCTTTCTCGGTTGTCGTATACAAAATTTCACACGGCTGTAAGCAACGGCTTACGAGTCCTATGATGTTATGATTATCGTTTTGATCTATTTGATAAAGAATTCCGGCTATTCCTTGATCGCTAGCGTCTGTTTGCAATCGATATTGAACGTTTGGAATTACGTGTTTGAGCTCTATAAAACTCGCGAGGTCTCTTTTGAGCTGTTTAAACGCCCTCGTATGTTTATCCGTCCAAATCCATTCTTTTTCTTTCGTTAAAAGATCTCTAAGGTCACTGACCGAGCGACTATGATTAACGTTAAAATTTCTGTAGTAATTGCATACCCCCAGAAATTGTTGCAATTGTTTTTTATTTTTAGGCTCTTCGAAATTAATAATGGAATCCAATTTTCTAGGCTCGGGGACGATACCACTTTCCGAAATCACGAAACCTAAAAATTGCACCGATTTTTGAAAGAAATTACATTTTGAAATTTTGATTGAAAAATTATAATTTGTTAAGCGCTGGAAAATTCCCGAAAGGACTTTTATATGATCCTCGAACGTTTCGGTACCAATAAGTATATCATCAATATAACAGGCGATATTGGCTTCGTATTCATTCTCCAACGCGTAACTCAAGGCTCTTATAAACCCGCTTCCGGCCGTCTTGAGTCCAAAAGGGATACGGCGGAATTGATAAAGTTTCGAGTCAAACATGAAAGACGTATACGGTCTAGATTCTTTGTGCAATTGAACTTGCCAATATCCTTGCGTTAAATCTAATTTCGAAAACCACTTAGCTCCGTGGAATTTTTGAAGCAATTCATTAATTAATGGAGGCGACTCATGGTCGTCCTCGATCATTTTATTGAGAAATCGCGCATCTAAACAAACTCGAACAGAGCCATCTTCTTTTCCCACTATTCTCAAGGGGTTGCAATACTGACTTATCGCTCGCTCAATTACCCCGTCTTCGATCATCCTTTCTATCGCTTTTCTAGTTGGTTCGCGCAAGTTAAATGGCACCGGATAAGTGTGGCGTATGCTCGGGCGATCGGTGACGAGACTCAATCTATGTTCGTACCCTTTGGCACAGCCAGGCTTGTTGGAGAATAAAAGGCGAAATTTTTGTAACATACCGATAACTATTTGTCTTTCCGAATCTCCTAGTGATGTTAGTGAATACGCGATCGGTCGAAGCGCTGTCGTAAACCCCTCCTCACTCACGATTTCGTTATTTATTGGATTACTATTATCCTTCGGTTTACAATTCTCCGAAATGTAATTAATATTTATTTCATCGATTAATTGTTTCTCCGGTAAATTCAAGATTTTTAAGCGATCCTCTAATTTATCTTTGACCGCGATTTCTTCCCCCTTAGAGCAGATGTGCTCTAAGGAATTCTTTTCGATTTTCAGAATTTCTTTGCGATTTTGACTTTCTTCGCGGGATATATCTCGAAGGTTAATGACGTATATAAACGTCCCTTCTTCTTTTCGTGAGCAAAGGAGAGTCTCAGGCGCGCTTCGATCGAATACCACCGTCGAATCAGAAAGTATCTTTCCGGCAATTTCGATCGTATTCTTTTTATAATTTAATATCACCTCATTCTTCAACATCCAATCATTGCCTAGTATCACGGTGGAAGTGAGATAGGGCACAACTAAAAAGCAAAACGCGAGTCTCATTCCCTCTACTTCAATATTGAGCCAAACTTGTCGCTTTATTGCAGTTGATTTTTTTGTAATCGCTGTTGTAACAAACAAATTCGCGACAGGCAACGTATTCAAACGATTGTTAGATGTTATTACTTTAAAAAAATCTTCTGATATAGCCGTAATTTGGCTACCAGAATCGAGCATAACAATCAAGTCTTTATTGAAAATTTTCACTTTAAAATGAGGACTACGAGCTAACGGTCGACAAGGTTCTTCATTATGGCGGTCCTTTATACCCTCTATCCCTCTAGAAAGCTCGTCTACAAAATCAAAGTCCCCTCGACGCGTCGCCGGACCACCTTTCAACGCGTCGGACATTAGTTTAAATGCGAATTACCGTTCCGCGAAGGTTTGTACGACGGATAATTATTATAATTCGGCAAGTAATTCGGAGGAGGAAAACGAGTGTCAGGTAATTGAACGTTATTTTGCCGGTATGGATTAAATCTCGAATTATTATTCTGATTTTCGTATCTATTGTACCCATAAGAACGCTCGTTATACCGGTTCCCCGCGAAGCCGCGCCTATACTGGTTGTCATTGTTTACATTTTGACTCGCAGTCATCTGTCGTATTTTCGGATTCGCGTGATTTTGCGGGCCTTCTGGTCGAAACGATTTATTGTCGCGATATTTTGCCTTTTCTCGTCTGATACAGTCGAGACTCGCTAACGTTTGTCCTATTACCGTATCGTCATTATAGTTTACCGTTGCTAACGTTTCGCGAACCCACATCGGATATTGCTGAATAATATTATAATTCACTTCGTACGACGTCATTTGTGGAGTAAAATATCTCGCCTCTCTAACTTGTTTATAATAATATGTTTGTAGAGATTCCTCGTACATATTACATTTACGATCCAGCCACTGATTTTTGAACATTACTTGCGTCGGAATTGAATAAAATTCTGCTAAAAAATCTCGTTTGAATTGCTCGAAATCCGCGAAAGCTGGCTTTAACTGATACCACACTGCGGCCTTGCCGTCCAACGCATGCTCGACCAAAATTATTTTACGCTCATTTTTTATGTTCTTTACTTTGAAAAATTTCTCTAATTCCTCAAGAAACTCTACGGGATTTTTCTCAATTTCATTCTGAAAATGTGGAATTTTCAAATCCACGTTAAAGTTCTGCATACTACTTACAATCGTCGAAATGTCTTCAATGTCTCTGTCGCGCTGGCCTTGGTTCGCCTCGATAGGCGGATTAACAGCGTTATTATTTTGATTCGGCTGCCGATGCTGCTGCTGAAGGGCAACGCGCTGTTGTTCCAACTCGTTTCGGAGCAATTCAAGCTCTTCTCGCTGCCGCGCCAAATTCTCTCGTTCCATATCCATTTGTCTGCGCCTATCGGCGTCTTCGTCATTCATTATCGGCATATTCGCTCTATCTCTTTCACTTCGTTTTCCTGAGAAATTATAACTCGTAAATTTTTGTTTCGATATTCTGCCTGATTGTGTCACATATATTCTATTTTTTTCGGCCATGCACGACTTTAAATCCTACTCCAAAACATTTTTGTCATTTTAACGTCATAATACTTTTTCAGATAATTCTAAATTAAATTTTCTGGCCAAACATTCTTTAACAAATACACAATACTTTTTCTTTATTATTTAACTCAATTTTAAATTTCACAAAATATTTGTTTTAAACGTTATTTCAATAAAATATCAATTTTAAAATTCAATTCTTGGGTTTCCGATATATATCACTAAAATTGAATTTTAACGATTATATCGGGCCTCATTGTTGGGCGCCATTTTGTAAGATTACGTGTTTCGAAAATATAGATCTTTTTACTGTCGACAAGAAATCTTTTAATACAATCAATTGATATTCCACAACTAATACACACAAATAAATAATACACATAGGATTCAATATCACTCTCTCATTCAATTTCGCTCTCTTTCATATTATATTTTCACCCGCTCTTTTTATAACGTAAATTATCGTTCAATTCAATCATTTTTCAAATTTCTTTTCACAATGTCCTTGCAAGACCAAGTTCGTCCAATTTAATTTCATTTGGTTTTTCTTTTTTTTTTTATAAAATTTTTTCGTTGAGACTTTTCGACAAAGAAAGTACTTATCTCGATATCGTGGGCGAAAATCGATGGCTCTATTCCTCCCTGGGGTTGACTTTTCTCTCGGAGATGTTATGCAAAGATGTTAGAAGAATCCGCACGGACTCCGGATATCTCGAGGTAGGCCAAGGCCTCGAGATGGATAACTCCGGTCGATATGGTCCTAATAATCGGACAACGAGGCCGCAAAGATCCCCAAATATGAGAGCAGGAAAGAGACGTCCGTCTTGTCGGCGTTCCCAGAGAGGAAGAGAGCGAGCTCGTCGTTGATTTAATCGACGAGGACTCGCTAGATTTTCGGAGCACGCGCAATACGCCCAATTTCTCGCGTCACAATTTCTTCCTTCGAGAGCTGGCGCCCTCGAGCGATTTTATATTTACATGGCGCAAAATTTTCAAATTTACGAGCTTACAAGGTTTGGGCTTGCAATGCGAGGGTGCGTAGCGCCCGAGCCGCACGGGCCCCTAGTATATATCAGGGATTGCGGGCGAATCGCGAGCGAGCCGAAGAACAGGTAAAATCTCCGATCCTTGCGAGTTTTACTCGTTCAGTGAGCATGCTCGTACCGAATAGGTAGCTATATAACTCGTTGGCGAGTTAATACCCCCGCGATATAACTGTTCGAAAGAACGGCAAACAAAACTCGGGAGACGATCCCCTCCTCGAACGAGCGCCGAGTCGGAAGGATCGGGCAGCTTGAATCGTTCAACGATTAAATCCCAGCGCGCGCTCTCGACAGATAAAAGATCTTCAAGGATCGGATCCCCACGATCTCGACGGAGTATAACTCCGTCGAGGAGCAAAACCGCTCGCCAAGCGAAAGGGTTTCGATCTTTACCTGAGTTTGGCTCTCCGCACGGTCATCGCTACTATGCATATACCTATATAGATGAAAACGAAGCGCACAGGCATAAACGAGCGTACATATATATATATACGTTACTGAAAAAAATGAAGAGATCAACAAATTTTCCAATTTTTTAGTGGTTTTTAACAATGCCGTATCTGAGTGAAAAATTGTCCAATTGAGGTCTTGAAAAAGTATTTTGAAGCTTCAAGTTTCTAGTTTTAAGATCTTTCAGCTAAAAAAAATTCGAAGCTATAGGTTTTACGCAATCCTGAGAAATAGTAAGACAAACCAATCTTTTTTTTTTGTGCAGTTACTTGGAAAAAAATTTTCCAGCTAAACTATTACATGAACCGAATAGCTTGTTTATTTAACTTCAATTTGCTTTTTGTTGAGTCCTCGCTGTGACCATTTTTCGCTGAGATATTGGACTTTTAGTGAAAGAAGATCCTTTTGTATTCAACCATTCATATCTCAGCAACCAATGATCGCACATCAATCAGAAGGAGCGTCTCACAAACTTAAATTATTGCTCTGTAAAAATTGTCAATAGTTTTTTGAAAAAAACAATTTTCCCATTCTTGCCATGAATTTGAAAAAACACGAGAAAAAAGGCTATTGATTGTTTTATTTTGGAAATTAAAGGCAAAATTAGAAATATTGATAAAACGACTAATGTTGAACGTAACTTTTACAGCTCAACATACCCACAAAGACACTGTAAAGTTTCAATTTGATCTATCGAATAGTTTTTTTTTTCGAGTTTCAAGCAATCGAATTTTCAAAAAAAAATTGAAGAATCATGTTTATTGTCCCTAAACACTTCGTTATCACCATTAAAATGAGAAAATATTTTTTAAAGCTTTTTTCACATTTTTATCGCAAACAACGTTTAAATTTATAAAAAAAAATAAAATTTACAAATTTTTGGAAAATTTGTTTGAAAATGTTTAGAAATTTTTGAAGAAACTCACTCCTTTGAAAATTGTTGAAAGGTAAAATTGAATTTAGAATAAATTTCCCTTTTATTTTTAGTTTCCGGAAAAATGTTAAAGCTCATTACTATATATCGTGAAATCTTTCTTCAAAAAAACGTTGAAATTGCATTATCATAAATAACCTAATTTTTAAAGAAATGGCCGACAGTAGTTAACACATATCCACAGTCTAATATACATATCTATTAGACCGTGAATAACTTTTGAAGGAGAGTGTTTATCGAAAAATCATGAGGAACGTTTTCTGTAAAGCGTTCAATTCCCTATAAGAACATGCATCGCTCGTTTTGGTATATTGACTTGAAGCCGAGGTGGAAAATTTTAAAGGTCGACTTCTTTTTCCTGTGTCATTTAAATATAAAAAATAAATTTGCGACGAGAGACCTCTAAATATTAATATTCAGAGCTCTGCTTTAAACAGGAATCTTTTTTTACTTCCCTGAAGGTAATTAATTGGAGATTGCGAATTAAAAAAATAGTCTCATTTTTTAAAAGCATAGTAACGATGACCATACGGAGAGCAAAATTCTGATAAGGATCGAAACGTCTTGCCTCGTGAGAGGTTTCGATCCTCAGACTTAGTATACCTATATATAGCTCTGTCTCGCTCCCTCGCTCTATATCTCTCTCTCTCTATATCTATATACATATATATCCACGCTTATTCCTGTACACCCCGTGAGAATATATATAGGTATAGACATTGTAGCGATGACCGTACGGAGAGCAAAAATCAGGTAAGGATCGAAACCGCTCGACTCTCGACGTGTTTTACTCCTCGAGGAGTTATACTCCATCGAGCCCATGCGCATTCGATCCTCGGCGATCGACCCGTTCAATGAGTTCCGACGGGAGATCCCATTGAATCAGTATATCTATATATATCTCTCTGTATACGTATATATTAGACTGATTCACGAACTTAGATTTTTTTTTTGTAATCTCCGATTAAATACTTTCGGGAAAGTGAAAAAGATGCCTGTTGAAAGCAGAGCTCCGAATATTTATATATTTAGAAGTCTCTCATCGTTAATTTAAATTTTAGATTTGAATGTTGCAGGAAAAAAAATTTCAAACTTTGAAATTTTTTACCTCGACTTTGTGTGAACTACTGTTGGTTATTTCTTTAAAAATTAGGTTATTTACGATAATGCAATTCAAACTTTAAATCACGGGGTGTACAGGAATAAGCGTGGATATGTATGTATATAGATATATAGAGAGAGAGAGATATAGAGCGAGGGAGCAAGACAGAGATATATATAGGTATACTAAGCCTGAGGATCGAAACCTCTCACGAGGCGAGACGTTTCGATCCCTACCTGAATTTTGCTCTCCGTATGGTCATCATTACTATACCTATACCTATATACATTAACACGGGGCGCACAGGAATGAACGGGCGTTTATATACATATATATAAGCAGCGATCTCAATATTAATATTTTGAGATCTCTCATCCCGAATTTCCATTTAAATAATACAGGAAAAAAATATTTATACTTTGAAATGTCATACCTCGCCTTCACGTCCTTGTACCAAAATCTGCGATACATATTCTTATAGGGAATGGAACGCTTTACAGAAAAGGTCTCCCAAGATTTTTTTGAAAAACTCACTCCTTCGAAAGTTATGCAAAGTTAAAATTAAATTTAGAGTAAATTTCCCTTCTTTTTTAGTTTCCGGAAAAATGTTGAAATTTATTACTAAACATCGTGAAATCTTTCTGGAAAAAAAAGTTTGAATTGCATTATCGTAAATAACCTAATTTTTAAAGAAATTCACACAAAGTCGAGGTAAAAAATTTCAAAGTTTGAATTTTTTTTTCCTGCAACATTTAAATCTAAAATTTAAATTAACGATGAGAGACTTCTTAATATATCAACATTCGGAGTTCTGCTTTCAACAGGCATCTTTTTCACTTCCCCGAAAGTATTTAATCGGAGATTTAAAAAAAAAAAAATCTAATTTCGTGAATCAGTCTAATATATACGTATACAGAGAGATATATATAGGTATACTGATTCAATGGGATCTCCCGTCGGAACTCATTGAACGAGACGATCGCCGAGGATCGAATGCGCATGGGCTCGATGGAGTATAACTCCTCGAGGAGTAAAACTCGTCGAGAGTCGAGCGGTTTCGATCCTTACCTGAATTTTGCTCTCCATACGTCCATCGCTACAATGTCTATACCTATATATATTTTATCACGGGGTGTACATATGATGGATATATAGTATATAGATATAGAGTTTCAAGATATAACGGTACTCAGAAAATTATGAAATTCTCAAAGATTAAAAAAAATGCGATCTTAAAATTTTGAAAAAATGTATACTATCCTTTTTCATATTATTAAATAATTTGACAAAACGTCAATTTTTTAGAGTGGACAGCTTTTTGACTGTTCGAAATCGCACGGAATGCATTATATATATGTTATATAAATATATGTGGCATTCCACGGTATTTCGATCAAAATCTTAGCTTGATGATTTTGATTTTCCTCTTAATTTTTTATATAAACAAGGACATTAAAAAAAATTTTACCAAATTTTTTCAGATTTTTTCAGTCACGCGTTAGTGGATTTATTTATTTATTTTTTTTTTAAACGGGACAACTTTGTAAAATCTGAAAAAATTCAGAAAAATCTAATGAAATATAACACATTTGTTGGGCTCTGTTTCATGACGGAGATTTCAATACTCTATGAGTCAAATTAAAAAAAAAAACATTTACTTATAGAATTCCAAAATCTCCATTTTGGAACAAAGCCCAAAAATTTTGTTATATTTTATTAGATTATCCTGAATTTTTCCAGATTTTACAAAGAGGTCTCTTTAAAAAAAAAAAAAATCCAAAGAACGCCTGACCAAAAAGTTCTGAAATACTTTGGAAAAAACGATTCCAATGTGTTTTTTTATATAAAAAATTTCGAGGAAAATCGAAATGATCTAGGCAATATTTTGATCGGAATGTCGATTTTCGAATGATGATTTCGATTTTTCTCTAATTTTTTTATAAAAAACAACACTTAAAAAAAAATTCCTGAATTTTTTCAGAATTTTTGGTCACGCGTTCTTTGGATTTTTTTTTAAGGGACCTCTTTGTAAAATCTGAAAAAATTCAGAATAATCTAATAAAATATAACAAAATTTTTGGGCTTTGTTCCAAAATGGAGATTTCAAAACTCTATGAGTCAACTTTTTTTTTTTTTTTTGAATTTGACTCATAGAGTATTGAAATCTCCATTATGGATCGAAGCCCAAAAAATTTGTTATACATATTTTTCTCCATTTTTCTGCATTTTTTTAGATTTCACAAAGTTGTCGCGTTTTTTAAAATAAAAAAAAATAATAAATCGAAAAAACGCGTGGCTGAAAAATTCTGAAAAAATTTGGGAAATTTTTTTGAATGTCCTTATTTATATAAAAAGTTTAGAGGAAAATCGAAATCATCAAGGTAAGATTTTGATCGAAATACCGTCGAATGCCACATATCTATACATAGATATATGTTATTATTTGTTGATCCGGTTTACGAAAGCCCGGCTTGCGTTAGTGCTTACCTATCGACTGTATGTATCATAATTTTTCGTTACATTCATCACTGGTGATAATTGTCAAGCAAAAATCCGAATAAAAGAATAACAGGAAATGATAATTTAGAAAAACAACGAAATTAGCGGAAATAAATTACGACAATTCGCAATTAATCATGTTAACAAAAATTTGTTTTTCAATACTCCTGTTTCCCAAGAATTTAAAGATGAAAAAATAATTGTCGGCTTAAAATTAAAAAAAAAAGATTGTCGTAACGTCATTAACTATTAACGGTTGCATGCACAAAAGAAAATGAAGCGTTCAAAAACAATCGTCATTTCAATAGTAAAATATTTATAAAAAAACACGTTTCCATTGAAAAGATTACATTAATCATAATATGTAATCTATGAGATTTTTGGAGTAACAATTTTTAAGAAGTTCAATGTTTTATTATTTCATGTGAAAATGCCGTTTTAATATTTCATCCAATCGTCAAGATCGTACCTATATAATGTAACGCAAAACAACGAGGGAAACATCCTATGCCCAACGAGATCGGGCCAGGTAAAGATCGAAACCCTTTTGCGTCGCTCGAGGTTTTGATCCTCGGCGAGTCTTACTGCAAGAATTCTCGGACGTTTCGATCCTCATAGGATCGATCCGACGGACTCGAGACACCCAATAACTCGCGATAGAATGGAAACCTCGTCCGAGAACTATTTACTCGCTCGCGATACGATCCCCAAAAATAAATGTCTCCTCGACTTGCGAGGAGAGGGAAACTACCTGAGTCCCTTTGCGCTTCCTCTCCGATTCGATCGTCCCGGCATACCATGAAGTTCCTCTCGCGATACGAGCTACCCTTCGTATACCTGCAATGTGCTCGCTCAAGGATTAAATCCCCAATCGAGCAAAACGTTTCGCTCGCAACCCCTGGTATATATGTGTCATTCCATATCGAATCAACGACGTTTTGACGGTGACCCATTCGATTTTTTTTATTTTTCAATATGTTATTATACATGCAAAAAGAAGTATCCATGCCAATTTTTAGCTCTCTATCTTAAACCTTACCGAAGTTATTGATTTTTCAAGAATATACTTAAAATAATCATAACTTCTACATTAACCAAGATATTGTCATTTGTCAAGAGGTCATCTTTTTTTGTTTTTCAATGTACTTTTTGAAAAAAAGACGAAGAATCAAGAAAAACAAATTTTTAATGTCTTTTCAACTATTTTAAGCTAAAAAATTGGATTTTCTTCTAATGGAACCCCTTCGATTTCTTTCAAAAAAAATTATAAAATTCTACGTAAAAAAACAAAATTTTTGAGATTTTACCGAAGAGGGAATTCAAATAACTTCTTAACGAAATTTTTTTATTCGATTTTTTTTTCGTAATTTTGAACTTTTTTCCTTCTATGACTCTAATAGTTGATTTCAATGATGTTTAAATAAATAATCTAACTTGCCTCACATATTTCCATTGTAAATTACTATAATTAACATGAAGAATTACAATTCAAGTACGTTTTGCAAACTAAAGTGCAAAACGTACTTGAATTGTAATTCTTGATGTTATCTATTATAATTTACAATGAAAATATGTGAGGCAAGTTAGATTATTTATTTTAACATCATTGAAATCAACTAATGTAGTCATAGAAGGAAAAAAGATCAGAATTACGAAAAAAAAAATCGAAACTCTTTTTTTCAATAAGAAGTTATGTGAATCCCTCTTCGGTAAAATCTCAAAAAATTTATTTTTTTACGTAGAATTTTATAATTTTTTTAGAAAAAAATCGAAGGGATCCCATTAGGAGAAAATCCAATTTTTTAGCTTAAAATAGTTAAAAAGAGATTAAAAATTTGTTTTTCTTAATTTTTGATCTTTTTTTCAGAAAGTACATTGAAAAACAAAAAAAGATGACCTCTTGACAAATTACAATATCTTGGTTAATATAGAAGTTTGCAGAATGTAGAAATTTTTTTTCGATAAGAAGTTATTTGAATCCCCTCTTCGGTAAAATCTCAAAAATTTTGTTTTTCACGAAGAATTTTATAATTTTTTTTGAAAAAAATCGAAGGGGTCCCATTGAGAGAAAATCCACTTTTTAGCTTCCCAGCAAACACAGTTCCGAAATAGTTACGAAAATGTTACGTAACGTGTGTTACATCGGACATAACATTTATGTCACAAACTCCGTGAATGAAGCAGAGTTTGTTCTCAAATATGTCATCCTATAAACAAGTCACAGATACGAAACATCTACGAGAAATAATAATGAAATAAACTCATACCCAAGATGTAACATATTCAGCTCATAGATGTAACAAACTCATCACATAGCCATAACAAACTCAGATAATAGATGTAACAAACTCAGATCATAGTTGTAACAAACTCAGCTCATTGATGTAACTCCTACGAAACGAAACGTAACCCTGGTAACGCATAATAGTCGTAACAATGATGTCAATGTGATTTCGTGGTTACAGGTAATTTACGTATAATAGTACATTATGACTACATTATGTACTCGTGTGATTGCAGCATTCACCTTCGGCTCATGCTGCAAACTCACACTCGTCAGAAAAAGTTTTTTTGTACGAGGGTCATACAATATTTTATCGCCCGACGGCGTAAAGTGCCTTTTAAGCCCACGAAGTGGGCGTAAAAAGGCACTTTTACGTCCGGAGGGCAATAAATATGTTTATATATTTCCAACCTACATATTATAGGTTGGAGTTTTATTTTTATTTTAACATTTGAAAAGTACATTTTAATTATAATTTATAATTTTTGTAGAATACCTACAAATATGATGTATCGCCCACCATTTGAGGTACCAAATGAACAATTTTTTGGGACTAGTTAGAACCCTTAAGGTGCACCGGTGTCCTGAAAAGCCTAGTTTTGAGTTTTTATACTCTACGCTAATAAATTGCTGGCGACGTCTCATTTCCTTTGTAAACTTTTTCCCACGGGATGAGCGTGGCACATTTTGATTAAAGTCAAAATTGTGACCAGGACAATGCCTGGAAAGTTCAAAATAGGCTAACAATTTCAAAGCAGGCCTGCAACTCTGAAATAAAGAGCAGAAAACATGTGTCATGCTCATCTCATGGGAAAATGAGTTGCGAAGGAAATGAGACGTCGTAGAACAAAATCTGTCTATCAATTCTTTCTGAATCATGCGCAGAGTATAAAAACTCAAAGCTAAGTTCTTACACAGAGTGTAAAAACTCAAAACTGGGTTCTTACACTCTGCGCTTGATTCAGAAAGAATTGCTAGATAGATTTTGTTCTACGACGTCTCATTTCCTTCGTCACACTTTTTATTATGGGATGAGCGCGGCAAATTTTTATTAGAGTCAAAGTTGTGACCAGGACAATGCCTGGAAAATTGAAAATAGGCTATCAATTTCAAAACAGGCCAGCAACACAGAAAGAAAAGGCAAAGAGAAATTAAGCGAACGTGCAACGCGAATAAGGTTATAAACCGAGTAAGGGAAATTCCTGGGTGTTTTTCCATCACGGCAAATACCCATATAACTTTTTTTTTTTTTTTAAATAAAGGGATCACATCAAACTTACCTCTTGCAATGTATGCTGTATTATTCTGGTTTATTCTGTATTACGCTGGATTATTCGATATCACCTCCTTGTACTTTACACTCACATATTGTTTACGTTCCTTAATCGACATAACCTTAAAATGATTGAAGACATTTCTCGTAATATATGATACGTATATGATGCGGATTTGTTACAAGAAACGACTTGTGACATTTATGGCACTCATTATACATATTTGCTACGTAGCCTATACTACGAGATTGTAATATCACCAATGTTCTATAATTGTTACAGCAATGTTCTATAATTGTTACGGATTTGTTACAAGAAATGTCTTATAACATTTACGTCACAGTGTGACATATTTGCTACGTAGCCTATACTACGAGATTATAATATCACCAATGTTCTATAATTGTTACAGCATCGACTCGTAACAGTTTGACAAGTTTACAGTACATGTAAATATCTCGTATAAGAGTGACGAGATCTTGACGTATCAATGTTACGTATTTGTGATGTCTATAGTTTTTCGTAATTCCTACATCTTTCATTGACATCCTTAATACATATCGTCAGGACGTATTATTTACATCTCGTTTACGTGCGTTATGAAAAAGTTACGAATTTGTGATGAACATTATATGACGTAGTTATTACATTTCAATTATACGTAAATGTTTCGTAAATCATCTAAGTGTGTTTGCTGGGTTAAAACAGTTAAAAACACATTAAAAATTTGTTTCTCTTAATTTTTAATATTTTTTTCAAAAAGTACCTTGAAAAACAAAAAAAAAATGACTTCTTGATAAATTACAATATCTTGGTTAATGTAGAAGTTATGATTATTTTAAGTATATTCTTGAAAAATCTATAACTTCGGTATGGTTTAAGATAGAGAGCTAAAAATTGGCATGGATACTTCTTTTTGCATGTATATTAACATATTAAAAAATAAACAAAATCGAAGGGGTCACCGTCAAAACGTCGTTGAATTGATATGGAATGACACACATATATATATATATATATATATATATATATATATATATATATCTAGGGTTCGTGCGTCTCGGGTGCTACGCGCCCTCGCGTCGTTGAGGTTTGGGTTTGGAGGTTTGGGTTTGGAGGTTTGGGTTTGGAGGTTTGGGTTTGGGGGTTTGGGTTTGGAGGTTTCGGTTTGGAGGTTTGGATTTGGAGGTTTGGGTTGTGGATTCTTGTACACGGTGGCAGCGGTGGCGGTGGCGGCGGCGGCGGCGGTGGCGAAATATTTATATAATATAGAGAGATATATAATATATGAACATACAAATGTGAA
The DNA here is from genome assembly GCA_946863875.1 of Alloplasta piceator. NCBI lineage: Eukaryota > Metazoa > Arthropoda > Insecta > Hymenoptera > Ichneumonidae > Alloplasta > Alloplasta piceator. Next base: position 26,663,104 of record OX333079.1, read on the forward strand.
CGTGTCTGTTCGTATAAGATCATATCCGATCAAATACAGTACCAGGCCCTGCTATATACATAGATCTAATATTAGTTTTTATCTAGTCAGGTACCAAGGCGAGTTGGCAACGTGCAGCCGTATCTGAATGATGTGATATATGAGCAGATACGTTCATATAAAATTCTATCCCAACAAATACAATACCAAACCTGGAAAATATACGAAGTCTTGTACACTCATACTTTATCATCAACATCTTGATATCCTAATGACTGCTCTAATTTAAGGTTTGATCTTTTTTAAAAGCGTAAGGTTTGCTCCGATAAAGTCAGAGTCATACCATGTCTGATAGTTCAGATAAACTACGATTCTATCATACGGGCTGCAGGTGCATAGAGTCCAGGTCCACTGGGATCCACAATATTTTGTTCTTATACGTTCAGATCTAGTCCGGTAGGATCAGATTTGTTTGACATGATCAGGCCTGGTCCAATAAGATTACATCTGTCTGACATGATCCGATTCAGCCCAATAAAATCAGAGCTGTCTGACATGATCGGATCTAGCCCAATAAAATCAGATCTGTCTGACACGATCAGATCTGGCCCAATAAAATGAGATCTGGTCCAACAAAATCAGATCTTGCCTGGGGATTGGATCTGGTCAGACCGGCTGTGATATGGAAGGGTCCGCTCTCAAAATTATAAAAATGGCCCCGATATGATCATACATGGTCAGATATAAGCATACATGATCTGTCATGACACTACATGATCAGAAATTGCCAATTTTCTTGTCTGATCATATCTGATTCTAGAGATATGATTCAGATACATTCAGATATATTCAGATATAAACTTTTTTTTTTCGGGTTCAAATAAAATTATTTATGTATCGGCTTTGAGTTCATGCCTCGCATGGTCAGAAAATGAGCAGCCCCTGAACATGTTTTGTGAACTTATAATCGAAATTTTTCCATTTTCAAAATTTCAAAATTTTCAATTTTCTTCGATAATTTTGAAAATGACCAATTTGCTTCACATAGCCACTGTGCTCCAGCAATGCTATCAAGGTATTGCTCGTATAAAAAAATCAGACTTTGAATTCGTGTTGCTTCATGCATCTATACTTGCACATGTCTCATAATATCAATATTTACGTATATATAAATGCAGCATCGCTCACCTGATATCCCTCGAAACCTTTTTTCCACATTTTTTATTTATTCCTACAATTAAAATGGAGACAAAAAAGAAAAATACTTGAAAACATTGATGCATGTACAAACTAACATGATATTTATTGAATTATTTAAGTTTATTCTATTCACACTTTCAATTGTTATTTACATGATCACTTTAATCTCACGAGAACAAGCGGTCGTGCGCCTGTCACATGTTTGTAACGTAGGTGTAGAGGATTATTCTTATTATCACCACGAGCTTTGTCACGCGAGTTCTGAGACTCGCCGCCAGATGTCGCAGGATGGCAATCACTGAACTACTATACGGAGTATGCGTAGAGTATGCTAATGTAGACGGGCGCGAGCACGAAATATTAACAGAAGTCGGTATCGAAAGAAGCTTTACAAGGAGTTCTTGCCGGTTTCTTATGTACTTATACTTGTTTATTGAATCCTCTTAAATAATTTTCTTCGAGGACTAAAGAATTCTCTTCCAGGATTAAAGAATTCTCTTCGAGGATTGTTGGAAGAAGCGTACCCTCAGAAAAGGTAGCCTCGAAATAAGCTGCATACACCGAAATAGGGCTAACTCGCAAGAAGTAATTAATAAAAAAGCGCTCAGGGTATGATCAGGACTTTCAAGGCCATGATCAGGGCCTTCAAGGGCATACTTCTAAAGATCTAGGGACCTGATCAGGATTCGCAAGGACTGGATCATATCATCATAGTGGCCTGCTCATAACTGCCGGATCCGAAAGTGGCTGGCTAGGTGTTTACATGGCATAACTGGGCCTGTCAGGATAGGCAGATCATCTTCCTGAATTATTTTGGAGGGAAGGGCAAGTCAGGGGCAGAAGTTTTTCCGTATCGAAATTTCCACATGGGTTTTCACACCAGTGACAGAGACATTGGCTTTTGTCAATGTCGATTATTTGGACAGGCCAAAGGGGGTTTCGACCTTGGTAAGATAAGGTTTAACTATAACCAACCAACGTATACTCTAACAACACCTGGTTATACATTAAAATGATCATAAATTGCCAACCAAAATAAAATCGTCGATAAATTCATCGAAGTTAAAATTACCTTGTCCCAAAAGCAAAAGAACAAGTTTGTCAACTATGTACGCGTACATAACGTTTCCTCTCTACTTTTTGCGTCGGTTCGGGAACACAGTTTCGTATTTGGCTTTTGTCCGGATTCTGTGTAGTTATCTACACTTTCAAGCACACACAAAATTACATCATACGCAATCGTGTGCACATAGAGAAGAACGTATAACATAGCCCTCCCGTTACAGAATTGTATAATTGCCACTCGACTCAACATACGCTATTACAGGCCGAAGTAATTCCGTGAATCTTCCTTTTCTCTTTGTCTCTCGTCATTCTTCTCTTCTGCTCAATTTAGTTTTACCCTCGTTCGGTTCTCCAAGCATCACTGACACACGAAGACTTCGAGGAATTAACGAATTAATTGCAGCGTTTGCCCACTGCACTTGGCTCGGTTCGCGTATACCTCCTCGCCTCGTCAATCTCCCCGCTGGTACGTTCTCGCGCGTATTCTTCGCTCACGCTTTGTACTACGCTTGGCCAACCGACCAAGCAACCCAGTCAACGAGCCAAGCCTCGAGATACATTACAATGTAAGCGAGTCAGCCACCAGGAGAAATTAATTGCATGCTCACGCCACACGCCTCGACGTTTGGGATGAACGCGCGCACGACATACAGTGTCAAAACCTCTGTGAGGAAAAAATTCAGCCCCTCGGCGTTACTTTCCCTAATTACTGTGAGAAAATAAGCGGCGCATCCTATTAAGAATTCTTCTTCGTGTCATAACTCGTGACTGGTCATTTGATGATCTGGCTGATGCACTCGAGCTCCTCAAATTACATGGCATCTACAGTCTCCCGAAGACTCGTAATTTATTAATAAATAATAATCCATGCTTTTCAAATTACATAGCTCTGAAATGGGAGTCCTCTAGGAACTAGTCATTTATTATCACATACATCATTGTCATAATTATTTATTATCAGAATGTATAAAATTTTCGGACATTGAGTTTCGATTAGGCTGGAAATTCATTAATTGATTGAATACCACGATGAACTTCCCTTCGAGCCAAGCGTCGCCAAGTAGGAATCGATGGTAATCGGTTTTACATCAGACATCGACAGCCCGTGAAAAAATTTACAACGCTGAAATCGTGGCCAACGGTAAGCTCGATACTCGGCTGCCAAGTATTGGAAAACGACAGTGGGCCAAGCATGGGCTGGTTGAACAACCATTGCTTTGCTATGGTTGTCATTGAGTACCGAAATCGGGCGAAATACCAAGGATTGGCCGAGAGTCGGTTTTAGATCGACTGTCAATCGTCGATCGCCGTTTTTTCTTCCATCCTTGGGCCAATGCTAGTTTCTACAACTCATCTAATTTTTTATCGAGCCTCGAATAATTATTGATAACGACGAACATTTTAAAATCAATGCTGGCCCAATGATCGGCATTCTATCGATTTTCGATGTTCCATAAAAAAATTGGACGAGCATATACATACCCAGGTGGGATGGGCCAGAGCTTGACATATGGCACAGCATTGGCCCAATGCAGTGTGCCGATGCTTGTTTGTTATCTCGGGACAGATCTGGCCAACCTTTGAAGCCAACATCGGGATGATGCTAAAACTTAGCGTCGGGCTAACAATCGTACAATGATGCTGGCCCAATGCTGTGCCAGGCCTGATTAATAGTCTTACATATCCCATACGGTACACTCGATACGTTTGAGAGGTTATGCTCGTACGTAGATGTCTATTGACATCGTGCAAAATATCAATAAGCTAAAATGTCATAGACAAAGTGTAGTACTCAATGTAAAGGCTGAAATTCAACAGAGAGGCTGTCCGGAGCCTTTAGAAACTCTACGAAGAAGATATCCGAGGCCTTGAGAAACTCTACAAAAAGGCTTTCCGAGGCCTTTGGAAACTCTACGTAGAGGCTGAAACTCAACAAAAAGGCTGTCCGAGGCCTTCAAAAACTGTACGAATAGGCTGTTCGAGGTCTTTGGAAACTCTACGTAGAAGCTGAAATTCAGCAAAGAGGCTGTCCAGGGCCTTTAGAAACTCTACAGAGAGGCTGTTCGAGGCCTTTTGAAAATCTACGTAGAGTCTGAAACTCAACAGGGAGGCTGTCTGAGGCCTTTAGAAACTCTACGGAGAGGCTCTCCGAGGCTTTCAGAAACTTTACGAAGGGGCTGTCCAAAGAGACACGATTCCAGCGTTGTAATTTTTTTTCATTTGGCATGACATGAACAACCATTATCAATTATATTATATATAATATTGCCCAAAAGTTATTAATAAATTGTTTAAGCAAATAATTATTCGACAATTTTTGGATAAGTTCTTATTTTTCTTAAACAAATCCAATGCGTCAATTTTTCTGAACGCATTTTTTCTGAACGTTTTTTTAGAATTTTCTCTCTATTTTCAAATTCCTGTTTTGAAATTTTTAGAATAGCCTTAATTATGTATTTTTTGGCCTAGTGTCTTTGAAACTTTTCGGGTACGTATCAAGAGACGTGGCAGCGTCTCGACGCCAAGTATTAAAAAAACTGAGAGAATCCCAATCGAGATCACCGCGCACTCTTATATATACGCGAATATGCCTCCCGCCGAACCCGATTTGAATTTCAATCGAATATAACTTAAAAACACGACAACTTTTTCAAGATCTATGAACAATGGTGATCTAAAAAAATAAGCTTTCCATTGATACCATTTTCATGTAGATCTATCAACATAATGCTGATATATGATGATATCGAGTGAATTTTTCTCCAATTCTATCATCGTGAAAATTCTTCCACAATTCACGTCACCTGATTGGCTAAAATTCGGTCGCGTTTATACACGGGATGTATATCTATAGCTATGAGAATCATAGTCGCTGACCAATGACGTCATGCACGGCGAAAATATTATATCTATAGTTATGAGCGTCACGCATAGCGAATATATATTTTATCTATATTTATAGATAAAAGAGTGTGTGTGTGCGAGTGTGTGCAATCGTATGCGAGAGTGTGCGAGTGTGTGCAAGCGCGTGCAAGTGTTTGCGAGTATTTATACGATGTATATTAGAGTGGTTATTTCTCTCTATATAAAAGAGTGTATGTGTGTGTGTGTGCGAGTATTTATACGATGTATATTAGAGTGGTCGTTATTTCAGGTATCAACTTTTATTTAGGTGGTCATTCGAGATTCGATGCTTTAATAATTTATATGCATATTTATTATTAAGATATACATTAGGGTGGTCGTTATTTCCGTTCTGAATTTATATTAGGGTGGTCTTTCGAGATTCGATTTCTTTAAATACGATTTTCTATCTATATGTAGCATAGGTATAGTATTATATTTTAAATTATCTATATATATATATATATATATATATATAGACTATCTATGTATATATAGCATTATATATAGCTAATAAGTCAAAATCTAACTTAAATTTTAGATTAAACCAAAATCTAACTTGAATTTTATGCTATTGATTTATAGATACGCTATATATGGGGTATTCCCGCTGAAATTTTCACGTCCGAACGCGGACCCTCTTGAATAATTATGAAAAAAAAATTTCCGATAATAATTCTAAAAAAGAACAAACACGTATTTTTTTGTTAAGGCCCGAAATTGATATTTTTTGTCGTACGATTTTAGTAAAAAATCCGAATTTTTAACTAACTCTCTACTCTAAACACGTACTATCTTGATAATTCGAGATCTTAGGTCTTTCGAAAAATTATATACGATAAAACTGTTATTAAAACTTTATTTCATCCTTTAAAAGTATACAACAAAATTTTTTTATTTCGATTCCTTGAATAATTAATAGAAGGCGCCAAAGTCGAAAATGTCTTGTCTCAGGATTTGTAAGTCTGTAACAAAAAACTAGAAAAGCATTTTAAAGAGGTTTTTTTACACAACAATTTACAACCGTTAATGAAAAATTGATTCAAAAGAAAATGGCGGATGTTTGAAATAAATCGTGGGAAAATAAATTTTTATTTTCATTTCCAACATCCGCCATTTTTGGTTTCTAATTGATTTTTCATTAACAGTGGAAGATTATTGTGTACAAAACCTTCCTTTTTAAAATGCTTTTTTATTTTTTTGTTTCGGACTTGCTAATCCTGAGATTAACCGTCGGCTATGGGACAAGATATTTTTTACTTTGGCGCTTTCTATAGATTATTCAAAGAATCAAAATAAAAAATAAATTTCCGTTTTGTACTTCCGAAGAATGAAGCAATGTTGTAATAACAGTTTTATAGTCATATCTGATGGAGTGCTGAATTTTTTTATAAAAAAATTTGCTTTTTTCGGCCTTCTAAAGTAGACTAGTGCTTTAATTCCTCGGGAATCCTGAATAAATCAAATTGAACGAACTTTAGCTGCTTGACTCATTTTTTAAAAGGAGTTGATTTAAGATTCCATTCGATTTTTAAAAGCATACCAATAATGTGAATGGTTTTTTTACTTATTATGAATCACCCAAAACTGTTCAATATTATTACTAATAACAGATCATAGTTGTAAAATTTAAGAAAAAAAACTGATTATAAACAATAAAGTTTTGAAAAATAGTGAAATAATATAGTAAACATGCGTTCGGGACCCGATTAAAAAATAAATAAAAAATGATGAAATTTAAAACTTATGTTTTTAGGATGCAATCTGACATTCTTGGAGCCGTCAGGAAGAAAACTTTTTTTTCCAATAATTATCCGTCTTGAATAAAAAAAAAAAGAAAAAAATTAAAAATCAATTTCGGCGTATCTTCCACTCAATATAAAATGCTCATCTTTTGATAGCATTTTTTTCTATCTAAACTAACTATTTCAGGTGTGGCCCATTAAAATATCGATTTTTTTTTTTTTTGAAACACCCTAATATATATACTAGGAGTCTATGCGGCTCCGGCGCTACGCGCTCTCGCGTCGTAAGGGTTCAACTCTAACCCAAACTCCGACTCCCCGCCCACCGACTTCTCCCGACCCTCCCCAGCCGCCCCGCTCACCGATTTCCTCCCCCCCGCCCCGTGCCACTCTTCACTCTCACAGGCCTCCGGTGGATTTTCAATTCCATGGCATCTTCACCCCGCTTGAGTCACGATTCCATGGCCAACTTCACCCCGCTCGGGTCTTGATTCCACGGCCAACTTTACCCTGCTTAATCTGTGGCCAACTTTACGTCTCGATTCTTGTACCCGGTGGTGGCAACGGCGGCGGCGGCGGCGGCGAAATATTCATATAATATAAAGAGATGTCTGGGTATATATAGCATTAAAAAAGTTTCAAAAAGGAACAAAATCAATCACAAAATACTTCTAAGAAGTAAAAAAAAGACGCCAAGTATCAGAAATCTTAAAAAACAAAATTCAAAAAATGTCAAAAGTTTCAAATTCCAAAAAATTAAAAATGTGAAATTGAAAAAAACAAAAAAAAATACACAAGCCACGCCAAAAACTTGGTCTGCGTAAGTTATCAATGACCAAACCAAACCAAAAAACTTGGCGTGCAGGGTAAGAACTAATACGCTTGACGAGGAAAAACCCAGTCCAAGCGCCCCTACCCCTCACCGAAGCAGTAAACAAACGAGAGAATAGAAAAGAGAACAATTGAACTAGCAATAAGCAACCATGAGAATAAACAAAGGAGGTAACAACCGAGTAACCTAACGAGTATGAGAAGAGTTCACTTAGAAAAATCTTGTACAATGTTTATATTTAATTGAATGGAAAATAATATTATCATTATTTCTGGAATAGTTGTGAATCTCTTTCATGTCCAAACTTGATGATTAATAGTAGCCTCACTGATGAACTTGAAGTTCCGTACATTCAGATGAACGAAATGCTGACGAACTTATTCTTTTGAGGAACACATTTGGGACTTTCTCAATAATTTTGAAATAATTCTTGAAATAGCTTTGTATTTTTCAATTATTATTTAGCAACTAATCGTAAGCTCTTCGAATTTTTCGTTAAATAGATATTTTTCGGATTTTTCGTTCCACCGAACATTCGACACTTCAAGTACATCATCACTGCACATAATTATTATAGTAAACATAAATAGCGTTGCTACTTCTATTTACTACTTTATCATAAATTTTCAAAGTCGGCTGCTTCATCATAAATTTGTATCGATGTCACATGTGTTACGATATTTTATTTTTATAAAGAATTTTCTTTTATTTTCCTTCCTTACGGGGGCGTCCATTAATTACGTGATGCATTTCTAATAAATTTTAGAACCCCCTTCTCCTTCGTAATCATCCAGGCGGTTTTGGTGAATCCCTTCCTGCCCTCGCCGTTATCACGTAATTTTTTTCACCAATAGCGATGGTGATAAATATATATTCGAAAAATGAAAGTTGGGTGGTTATGGATATTGCCTTTAGTATCGTGATCTGGATGATAAGAAATTTTATTTTAAGAACGGAATAACTTTCCATAGAATCAACAGGGTGTCAGGAATAAAGGATAATACCCTGAGGGTAGATTCGTGACGTAATATCGAGTAGAAAAGTCCTTTGCCATTTTTTAATGTTTCAAACCCCTGAAATTGTTTTAATTTAATTAATTATTAACGTAATATGGAGTAAAAAAAAGTCTTTTGCCATTTTTTGATATTTTCAACCCCTGAATTATTATGAATTTAATTAATTATTAACGTAATATTAAGTAGAAAAGTCCCGTGCCTTTTTTTGATATTTTTAACCCCTGAATTGTTATCAATGTAATCAATTAAGAATAATTGAGGGGGTCAACAAAAAAATGGCAAAGGACTTTTCTAGTCAACATTACGTCACGAATCTACCCTCATGGTATTGCCCTTCATTCCTGGGACACCCTGTATATAAGGTGTCACAAGAGTAATGGGACCGCTCAATATTTCCTCAGCTTAAATATTTTTCAAAAAAGTCAAGGTCATTTTTGTAGTCAATTTTACGAGGAATTCAATGGTGACCATAATTTTGACCAGGACGATTACGGTTACATTGGAAAATCTCAGAATGATCATTACACATAATGCGTCAGAAACCCATGAGCAAACTATTTGACAGTAAAATATGCTCGTGCTAATGATCGGTGTTTTCACGAGTGTCCCGTGGAAATCCTACAGCACCTCCCGGGCTTATTTTTCTGCCCTGCATGCCAAGTTTTTTGGTTCAGTTTGGTCATTGATAACTTACGCAGGCCAAGTTTTTGGCGTGGCTTGTGGAATTTGTTTTGTTTTTTGCAAGTTCAAATTTTCCATTTTTCGGATATATTTTACTGGCGTATATTTCATAAATATGATATACACATCCGAATATTGTAGATAGTCGATGGTGTAGTGGTTAGCGTGTCAGTATTAGGTCACTAGGTAGGCTCGATAGGTAGGTAGGTTTCAAATCCCAGCCTAGGCTCGTAAATATTCTTCGGTCCGCGTATATACAAGGAAAATTAATCAGTCCAAAAAATGAATTAATTTTCGAAAGATCTTTTTTTTATTATTTAATTCATGTTCAATTCAAAGATACGCGTAAAAGAGGAGGGTCGAGGGTTCGATTCCAGTGCCGCCGCCTTTATTTATTTTTTAATTTTTTTATTCTCCGATATTATATAATGTTCAAAAATAATCAAACATTAGTAAAAAACGTGATTTTATCAAAATTATAAGCAAATATATATTAGAAATAAAAGTTAAACTTTAAAAATACAAAAAACCTCCTAACTTCAAGTTTATCATTAATATTAAGTTATAGATTTTTTTTGAAGTGAAACTTCTTTAGGCGCGGTAGGGTAGTAAATTCGTTCGAAGACCGTGACGAAAATGCGTCACCACTTAGCCGCAGAGAGGGGGAAACTGGGAGCGATGCTTCGACACTCTCTCTCTCTCTCGACAGGCAGCTGAAAGGGGAGAGTGGGAACGGCGCTTCTACTCTCTTCTCTCTCTCGACAGAAGCGATTCTCTCACCATCTCTTACTACATCATACATACTCTACACACATGCGCAGTGTGTAGTGTGTGTATACGTGCCATGAGTCCCCTTTCTCAGACCTAACAAGCAGTTACGTTGAAATAGAGACAGCATTAGAGCACGTGTAAATTTTAGTTGCCCCTCTTGAAATTTAAAAGTGAAACAACGAATAAGTGAGATGAAGGAGAAAAAAAAACAAGATGCGGAAAAATCTAGAGCTTACAGGCAACGACAAAAAACCAAAAAACCATCCAAAAAGGGGCCAAAAACTGGTGCAGTAAGAATGAGAGAGTACCGAGCCAGGCAGAAGGCGTTAAAAGAACACGGCGGACAACCTAACCTCCCATCGACATCAAATATACTGGAGGCATCAATTGATGACGATACAGTAAGTAATACACTGTTAAAATATCTACATTTAAATTAATATACATGTGTAGGAAATTTTATACCGTGATTCTCTCATAAGTATGGGTGAGCGGGGTACAATGTGTCACGGGGCACTGAGAACCATATGCGATTTCTCGGAGGTTTGTTGCTCGTAAAAATGGAAATTTCTTGTGTTGGACCACAATTTACATTGAATTTCATCAAGCCTACAAGAACGTTCATAGCAGCTCATAAAAAATTAAAAAAATATATAATTTATTTTTTATGAGCTGCTATGAACGTTCTTGTAGGCTTGATGAAATTCAATGTAAATTGTGGTCCAACACAAGAAATTTCCATTTTTACGAGCAACAAACCTCCGAGAAATCGCATATGGTTCTCAGTGCCCCGTGACACATTGTACCCCGCTCACCCATACTTATGAGAGAATCACGGTATAAAATTTCCTACACATGTATATTAATTTAAATGTAGATATTTTAACAGTGTATTACTTACTGTATCGTTACTTACAGAATTTACAGTCAAAATTATTTGTTTCTTACTTCAGCTATCATAAACCAATTATTTCCGTATTAGATTCTAATTCAATGGAAATTGAGTAATAAAATTTGAAAAAAAGAATATAATCAAGAGCGGTGTTTATTAATTAAATCCCACAGATCCATATCCTAGTCCTAAAAATAAATAAACAATAATCGATAACAAATACAATAAGTAATGCATAAAATAAACTTCATCTCGAACCTAAGAAGTTTCACTTCTAACGCGCGGAGTTCCACGCACTGGTTTTTCTTTACATTTTTTGAATTTTATCATTTTATTTTATTATTTTTTTAAATCCCTTGAGCTAACGGTTTTTATTTTTTATCCAGTTCTTCAAACTCTAGTGTTAAACTAACTTCTGTCCAGCTGATGTGGCGCGGGTCCACGGCTGGGTGTCACTCATATTGCGACTATTCGCAAAAGTACATGGGGCGACTATTCTTTTCGATACGGATCCTTGCTCTTTTTATTAAAAAAATTAATAAATGCTATTAAATAAAATAACGTATCAGACCGTGCAATTTCAACTCCAATGCATATGAAGAAACAAATAGTTGACTGAATCCCCAACCGCAACAAATGTTATTCAATGGAAATTACTCCCCAATATAAGTTTGACGTCGAGTTTGACGTCGAGTTCTCGCCGCGGAAGATTTTCGCTCACACAGACGAAACTCGAGGGACCCTGTCCTATGGCTTTCGGGCACTGAGACCTGCGAGGGGAGTACTTCTAATTATAGGAAACCGCTAACGCCAGGATATCTCTAACATAGTGTATTTAAAACCGGCGCATCTCTCCTACTGAGTCAACTATTCGGCTTTTACCCCATAACATGTGGAATTAAGAACGAGCGTGAGAGACAAATAAAATTACCTCAACTATTCTAATCTTACTAATATAATAATCATGATAATAATAATAATAATAATAATAATAATAATAATAATAATAATAATAATAATAATGACAATGATAATAACAGTGAGGATAACGATAACAATGATCGTGATAATAACCATGAAGAACTTTGAAACGAGGCTAGAAAATACGTGATTTCGTAGAGACAATGAGATACCATAATCATTCATACATATACTGAATGAATTGTTCTACAACTTTGGCAGAATTGGCAAAAAAGTTTTTGCAAACTTCAACTCCCTCGTGTTAGTTTGGACGCCGTCGCGTGAGAGATTTCCAGAACACTGAGAGCGAAGTCGCGAGGATTGTATTCAAGATCCTAAAAATATCCGGCGATGTTTCTCCCCAGGGAAACCGATATCAATTTCTTTAACCGGTTTCTTGGTGTCGCGCGTTTGTGCGGTTATTCCAGTGCTACCGCAGAAAACTTAAAGGTCACGCACACCAAACCTTCGAAGAGCATCTTAGGTAAGCAATCTGCGAAGGGAATCGTCCAACGATGAGGAAAGAAGAGACATATTAGCGGGTAAAAAAGCTGAACACAGGGCGAGACTTTTCAGGAAGTTCGCAGTCTTGGTTTTCATGCTATCATATTATCTCTCTTTCTTTCTAGTTCTCTCGAGTTCTCTCGTGGAGCCACGAGAGATTCTCCTTTGCTCTGATACGTGCCAAACAGCGGTTTTCCCGTCGCGTCGCGAGCTCGCGCTTTACATACGAAATGCCGCTTGGCCCTATTGTTTTTTCCGTGAGTTATGGCAGTGGTCCACGAATGCCTTGCGTCATGAACACTAGCTCAAAAAAAAGAGATAAAGATTGAGATTAAGGAAGATGGTACCATCTCGAGAGAATGGTTGCTTACGCAAGAGAGGCTCAACATCCTCCGTTTCTGCTACCAGACGCTCTGGCGTCCAAACACTTTTTGTTTTCCCTCTCTCATCTCTATTCCCTCTCAGCAACTCTTTTGCCCACACCGTAACACGCGACTTCTCTTGAATATTCGTATACATTCCCCTAAATATTCTGTGTGCCTGAGCACTCATACTATCACAAGGAACTGATAATTTGTCGTCGTTGATGATCGATGACAAGTCCCTCAAGGGATTATATTTTTCAGTAGAACGAGAAAAAACGTATCTTTGTTGATCATTGTTGTTCGGTAAATCGTTATTATATATTTCTACAAATAATGTTAAATATATTTTGTTGAAAAAATGTAATATTTGGTATATACTCGGGAATTAGTCTCAAACATACAGGGTGTCAAAAAAGTAACGAGACTGCTGAATATTTCCTCAGTTAAGATATTTTTCAAAAAGGCCAACGCTTTGTAATAACTTTTGAAGAGAAATTCAATGGTGACATTAATTTTGACCCTGACGATTACCTCCAAGGTTATATCGAGGTCAATTTTTTTCAAATGGAAATTCCTTTTTTGACATCGGCAATTGACAGAGCGGAAAATTTTACTTTCAAATGTGTACTTGGGTCATTTTGACCTTGAAGGTCGCTCTAAGGTCAATTTAACTTAAACAAGTATATAAGCTACACTGAAAAAAAAAACTGTTGAATATGCAAAATCGTTTAGTTGAATACGTGCAAGTAAATATTTAGTTGTACAATCCAAATTTTTTTGCCTGAACAATATTTTGGTCAACCGAATCGCCGAATTATTACAGAAACTCATTATTTAGTTAGACCAAATAAATATTTAGTTGCCCGTATTCAACTAACGATTTTGCATATTCAACCTTTTTTTTCTCAGTGTATTCAAATTCTTTCGTAAGTAGCAAAGTTATTAATTTCAACAATCAGGACCTTGACGATGACCTTCAAGTTTATTTCAAGGTCAACTTTTTTTAAAATAGCGAACCTGTATTTTTGAGTTCTGAAACCTATAGAACAAACAGTTTTACATTTAGATTTAGTTTAGATGCCCACGTTGTTATTCCTGGGCAAGGCTAAAGTCAAATCAAATTTATTCCGAAAAAATTGATTGATCTTTTTCAAATCTTTTGATCTGAATGTAAAACTGTTTGTTCTATTGATTTCAGAATTTAAAAATACAGGTGTGTTAAAAAAAAAAGTTGACCTTAAAATCATCTTGAAGGTTATCGTCGAGGTCATAATCAAGGTCACTACTAAAAGTGCCTTGAAATGTGACTTGAATCCCGAAAACTTTTATTTGTTTGCATAGCAGGATTCGCATTGTTAAACAAAAGAAATTAGTATTTATTAATGCGCCGTATGTGCACACACATTTCTGACCACACCGTAACAACGCATTGTTTCATACAAAGATGTTTATTTCTCACGAAATACGCGAATCCCCCTACCCGAATTCTTGCTTTATTGCTCTCCTTATGAGATCTTATTACAAAGTGTAATACCTCTCATTACTAAGCTGCTAACGAGAGGACAGAGCAATACTGCAATCTGATCCACTCATCGTGTATAGTCCGCGCACACGCTCCTCATAAACTGCATCATTCCAGCGATGTTGGCGACAAACTCGTGCATCAACCCAACTGGCAAGTCCCGCTGATGGTCATCTGACTATGATACCATACATATTCCTCCAGGCGCTATTGTGCAGCTGGTATGTATTTACCTACGACAGAGCCTTGTGTTGCATGGTTATGGCGATATCACCACGGTAGCATTGGGCGAATCCAGTTCTCCTTCATCGGTAGCCCGACGGAACAACTTTGGAATATAGGAATTCAGGTTGGATCGTCTTTTGACCTTGATGCTCATGTGCTTGGCTCAAGACACTGAACAGCATCCTCACTGTTATGGACCGCAGAATAACGTCAAGCCGATCATTGTAAGGCGTTTTTCGAGGTCATACTCTTTGGACCTGAATGATTGAATCGTCGGTGATTCAGTAAACACCAGTTGTCATCACTCTGACCTAGTCGAGACACTCGAATTACCAGCAGACGTTGCATTGCTGCGAAGACATTTGGAACCCCGAAAAAGCCAAAAGAGACCAATCGTTGTCAATGGGATCACCGAATGATTGAATGAAAGAAAAAAATTCTACGAATCCCGTAATCGTTTGAACCGCGCTTGTAGGTTGCAATTACGACGTGACGAAAGAGACCCGTGACCTTGAAATCTCTGACTTTACAATAACGTCAAACGACGTGACGCTCGGCGAGAAACATTAAATGGAAACATTGGATGGGTGATGAACGAACGAAACGACCTGGCACCACAGCCTGTTCCATGCATGTAGGATAATGACAAATACAAGACAAGCATGGAATGCTCTACAGCATAATCGGTGTTCAGGCAGCAGTTCCGTGAATTCTCTAATGACGCGTTGGGCACACACGCAGACGGAGGACAATGAAGGTCGAGCGAAGAACATTTTTTTGTCGTTTTTTTTTCGTTCTCTTTCACGCTTTTTTCTGGCACTCCTCGTTTCACTCGAGCATCACTGTTTGCGGGCGTTTCTGAAAAAGAATTCTTTTCGCCGGTGATTCGTCGTTCCGCGTCAGTGGGGATTCATCTACGTCAACGCTTCGGCGGAGGTCTTGGAAAAATCTTCGTAATCTCATTATCTCAGTCATGCCAGCGAATTTTTACGTCAGATTATCCACGAAAATAAACATTACGAGTGCCAGAAATACTCTGTTTGGCGATACCGCAATCATGCTTGTTTCACAACAAATGATGATTGCCTCTTTTGTGGCAACTTCTTTCGTCGAAAAATTATTGTACTTTTCTCGCATTGTGGGCATGTAAATCGTGAAAAAATTGCGACTTTTCGCCAGTTCTTTCGTAGTGCAACGAAATGCAATGGCCGCAATTGAGAGACCTGCGTAAAATTGAGACCTACTCAAATACTCAAGTTGATTTTCAATTTCTCCTCCGGCTGAGAAAAATGAAATGCGAAGGTCGCGATTTAACGCGCAAACTCAATCTTGCTGAGTTTGAGTTTTTCTTGTCATCCAAAAATATTAATAAATTCGATCATAGTTGGCATAGATATATCTGACAGCTCACATCAATCGTCGCAACCGCGTCAATTTTTGAAATATTTGCAAAATTTGCATTGCAAATAAAAATTAACACCAAAGATTGTAAAACTGTGCAGCATCAAAATTGATTTTTCGGAAATTCAATTCTATAGCGACCCTTTGATCTCAATTACTGACGCGCAAGATCACAGAAGGCTGTTGCGCGAAAATCAACGTTGAAAATAATATCCGAGACGTTTGCTTTGCGGTTTTTACACTCGAAGAATATACTTTCATCGTGAATAGACGTTACGCACATGTGAAACCCGTTGTGCACTGTCCGTGCGGCAATATCGTCGCAGCTCATTGTCAGTGTAACAGTACAAACATAAAATAGTCGCCGTTCATTGCAAAAACGGCAGAGTTACAGATAAAATTGCCCGCGGTGCATTTATGTGGAGAGAGAAAAAAGAAAGAAAACGAATGCGCAGTTTTTTCACCCGGTCACGTTGGTGTTCATTGTTGGACGTGTGTGCAAATGTTACGTGGAAGATTTTCGTACGTACGTACGTGGAAAAGCTTTATTCTATGGCATTTTCGCAACGAGGAGTTGGAGGTAACATACACAGCGGAGAGAGGTGCTCATACGCACATAAATAAGGGAGCGTACATAAATAGAGCGTGGTTGGGCCGGCCGCGCTTGTTCTCTCGCAGTCCATTCCTCACAATCTCTTCTCTCTCTCTCTCCTCCCGTTGTCTACGCAGCTGTTATGGGCTTGCGAGGATTTACCATGTATCACAATGCGCAATAACGCGCCATAGCATGAACCGATGGATGATCATCGGCGTTGGAGGTAGGTCGTCCTCAGTGCGGTAGCGATGTCTGGCCCACAGTGAGACTAACGAAACGCCCCGTAAGCTCGATGGGCAACTCGGTACATTGACGCAAAATGTCCGTACGTGCGCGGGGATGTTGTGCTACGAAACACCCCGAAGGACTGGCAATAAACGCAAATGTGATGAGTAGAAAGATGGCAGGCCGAGGATAAAAGCTGGTGTATTTTCTGGCAACAGGTTTATCTGTCAGAGCAAACTCGCGGGGACGATGATCAACGTTCCCAGACTTGGACGAGGTTGAATTTATCGTTCGCCGGCAGCGTTTAACTTGATACACGTACAGTCACTGAGACTGACTTCACATGATAGTACGTATAATACTACGTTACTTATGATAGCACTTTATCAGATGCGTGTGTCTATCTCGTTAGATCGCATTCCACATGTGACATTCGAGCGATTTATACGTTCGGTCAGTCGTAATTATATACCTAATCATTGCTGGTCATTAAGCCGTGATGGGAAGCCTAACACGGTTCGCTGATTTCCTCCTTATCCCTATCTGCGTTGGCGCGATGATTGCGATTCGGAGGAAACTCGTTCCCGGCATAACCGCCTCGTCCCACTCAATGTCCCGAGAGGTTCTGTGGGTGCACGGTTGGCCAGAGGTATCGATTACAAGGGAAATAATAATAATAATAATAATAATAATAATAATAATAATAAAAATAATAATAATAATAATAATGATAACGATAATGATTATAACCCTAGTGATAATAATAGTCTATGAGACATGAGCATGTAAGAGTTCAAAGTGTCTCTTGCGTTTCTCTGAATATCAGCGAAGGACTATAGCTAATGCATCCATCGTTTGTGGATATGCAAACTTCATGCGAAGCTTACGAATACGCACATGAAAAAAAGTAATTATGCCCGGATAATCCAGTAGTACGCCATTCTGGGCTGCAAATTAAGTGGTATTTAATGGGAAGCCCTCCAAAAATTACTGGACTAGTCCATGAATTCTAAACGGAAATTACGCATGGTCAAATAACCCTTCCCCTACAGCACACAATATTCCTGCAATGTTGCTGAAATGTTGCACGACCACATTCTAATATTTCAAAAAACATTGCTGCAATCTTGCTGCAATGTTGCTATGTCCGACGATTGAAATATTGCTGCAATGTTCTGCAATATTCCAGAAATATTGCATCCAATCAATATGCAATATTCCAGCAATATAACTCGTATTGCATATTCAATATTTCAGGAATATTACCTGCAATGGAAACTTTATCATTTGAATTATTGCATGAAATAAAAATATGTAGTTATAAGTTCATAGGTCTGCGCGACCACAGAGCGCGGGTAAATATTCCAACAATTGATTGTTAATTGAGGACCTTGATGCTGGTAATACACCGAACCTTTATCGGTGCTCGGTGGCTCTCTCGCCAGCATGAGGGCGCCCACCGACCGCCGCCACCTAACGGATCTCAGGCAAACTGCCGAGAACATGGCAGGCCCCAGGTCATCCCGTTACAGTATATAGTCATATTTTACGAATAAGAATAATTCAGAAACAAAATATATTTCTGTGTTATAGCTTTTTTGATATTAAACATTTTTTCAATACGAATATCACAATGTCTTAATATTATTAATATCACATGTCCTATTAATTTCAAAAGCACAACAAAATTTTGAAAATAAATATGAAAAAAGAAAAAAAAATGACTCGAAATCAATCGTTATTGATATTTTATGAGGAATAAATGAATAGATCTTTTTCAATTGATCTTTTTCATATTTATTACGCTCGTGTAGTTGTAAAATTTGAAATTCGATCTCGCCAATATTGCTGCAATTCACTCGCATCGTTTCATACGTAATGTTTCAACGTAATATACGTAATATTTAATTATATTTCATACAAGTATGAAAGAATATACAATTAGATAAATATTCAAATGTATTTCTGTATATAATTTTTCGAGAATATATAGTTCTGCATGATCTGGCTCGAAAATAAGGTCAAGACGAAACTTCGATTGGCTTTATCTTTGCGGATTTTGATCTTGCCATTCTCATTCTCATCTTAAGAATACTTGCTGAAAAAAACGTTTTTTTGTGTTTGATGAAGTAAAAACAAACTTTTGTGTGCCCACAATTTTTTTTTAAATATCAATTGTTTTACTCGTTTTATACCGAACAAGTTTTTTCTGAAGCGATTTTCGATAGGACCTCAAATTATCGAGATACAACGTGTTTAGAGTAGAGAGTTATTGAACAATTTGGATTTTTTACTAAAATCGTACAACGAAAAATATCAATTCTCGGCCTTAACAAAAAAATACGTGTCTTTTCTTTTTCAGAATATTTTTCGGAAAAAAATTTCCATAATTATTCAAGAGGGTCCGGGTTCGGACGTGAAAATTTCAGCTGGAATACCCCAAATACAAAATTGGCAATTTTCTGTTTGTAGTTCAGAATGTGTTTTATAATATTCCCAAATACAGGGAAAATTCTGAAATAATTCATATGCGCTCAGAAAAAAAACGCATTCAATTTGTTTGAGGAAAAAAACCTTGCCGTAAAATTATTGAATAATTATTTATTTAAACAATTTATTAATAACTTTTGGGCAATATTATTATTGATAATTGTTGTTTCTGGCATGCCAAATTTCGCTGTTTTTTCAGCTTTTTATTGTATCACGAAGTACGGAAACTTCAAAACTTAATTCTAGAACTCCTGATCCCTCATAAAATAAGTGACCCCTCATAACTTAATTTTAGAGTCCCTGACCTCTCAAAAGTTATGTACACCCTCTAAATGGTTTGAAAAAACCGTGACCCCTCATAAGTTATGTCAACCATCGAAACTTGTTTTCAAGGTCTGTACTGACTGGTTTTCGAGTACGTGTGAACTTTTCTGACGTATGTTTCATAAATATGATATACACATCCGAATATTATAAGTAATCGATGGTGTAGTGGTTAAATTCCCCGATATTATGTAATGTTTAAGAATTATCAAACATTAATAAAAAAACGTATTTTTATCAAAATTATCAATGAATATATATTGGAAATGAAATTAACGTATCGTGCGTAGAGTAATGGGCCGAGGTTACAATCATATTGATTATTCATTCCAACGATTTCTAGATACCAAACCGACGTTTGCGAACAGAGTGGACCGCTGCTCTAACTCGGGCGATCATCGTTGTGCAAACAACGGCCCGACTCCAAAATCGTACATGGAATAACTAGTGCATATTACGACAGTTCATAGTAATAACTACTGTAGCACTTCAGTAATTTTAATCGGAAAGTAACTATTACTTAGAGCAACCGTGAAAAGTACTGTAACCAGTCCAGTAATATTAAATTATTTTCTCGATTCTTTCCCAGATTACTGTACAGTCTAGAACTTTTTGGTAATCACTGGTACGGTGTCATTAACTCTTATGTGCACAACCGGGTACCCGGGTGCCCATCTCGTCACATTTTTTCTTATTACTTGAATAAAAATTAAAATGTTGACTTGCGCCTTCGAATTCCCATTATTTAAAACAAACTGGTAAATTTTTTTCAAATTTTTTGAATCTAAAATAAATGATGTTAAAGTACATGTGCTTAGCGGGCACAACCGGGTACCCGGGTACCCACTAGATAAATAATTATGTTTAGACTCAGGAATTAATTAATATCATGGATAAATGTTTTATTGCGGTAACAGGGGTTAATAAATAGATAATTCGAATATATTTACATTTATTTAGTGCAATCAATACATTGAATTGTCGTTGTACAGTGTTGTTCCTCCCCGACAGGCTTTCCAAAAATGAAACAACTTTTTCGCGTTTTCCTGCGTCTTTTGATTGTTTCTTTATATCGAATATGGCAAAAACCAATAATTTTTGTCTGACCCGTCCTGTCTCGAGGTTGAGTTTGTTTTTCAGCAACAGCAGAAGGAGCAAGTTGTAGCAAGTTGTAACAAGTTGTAGCAAGTTGTAGTAAGTTGTAGCAAGTTTTTTTTTTTAATAACCGTGCGCTACCTGAACAGCACTCAGCGACCCTAGTTCTATCTCTTTTTACCGAAGCTATAGCGGGGAAGGGAACTTGGAAATGGCTCAGATAGTTTCTATTGATGTTTATTTAATAAAATAAATTGATTCAAATCGATTTCGTTCATATGCATACTCAGGAGTTAAGAAACATGCGTGGTGGGCACCCGGGTACCCTGATTCTGTAACGACGTGGTAAAAGTTGATTGTGCACATGAGGGTTATTTTTCATGACCTCAATAGTACATATTACTAGACTGGATAGTAATAACTACTGTATCACTCCAGTAAATTTCACCCGACATCATTTTTGGTGCGCGCAACAGCGAAGAGTACTTGTAACCAGTCCAGTAATATTTAAATATTACTGGACACTCCAGTAACTGTCACTGTATTGTCCATGAATTACAGTACTGAGCAATTGAAGTGGGATTTTTTTGAGAGCCTGTATTTTTGCAAAAAAAAATCGAATTTGGAAAAACCTCGATACATGGTAGATAGGAAATTTCATCAGCTTTCGATTGCGACCATGTTCGTCGCGATCGGTCAAGAATTGCGGGCGTGGGAGGCAAAAAGGTGGGGGAGTGCAAAATCGGGCCTCCCGCGAGTGTCGGGATTTTAGGGTTGCGAGTGCCCCAGAGGCTCTGTGCGGTATCAAACGAAAGGGTATCACTCAGAGATTAAAAAAAGTTTCATTAGAATCGAATCCCCCACCCTCCGAGGGAGGGATGGTGCCAAAAGGGTGAAACGGTATGTTGGGCATAATGAGAAAAGGGTTCGTCCAATCAGGTTAATTTTTTTTCGAGAATCATTTTTTTTGAGTACTCCGTGACCCTGTGAAAAAAAACTTGAGAAAAACCGCCCCTGAAATGAAAATTCACGTGTCCCGCCGGAACACATTTTCATTCGCGAGCATTTTTTGCATCAAAAAACTCGACAAAAAATTTTTTCAATTACGCCTCATTAAAAAAGACATTTCAACGAATGAAGTCGTATTTTTTTCATATTTTTCCTATGCCTGGTTCATCTCAACGAGGCATTTGAAAAACGCGTTGCGAATCGAGATTCTTTCGATGGTCGTGGCTTTTCACAATGGATGAGTACCACTGTTAAGGCTGTTTTCGATCAGTCGTATTCCCATCCCCACCATTTTTTCACGAGCCAATCAAAAGACTTCATGGGACTTAGAATATTTTTGATATCTCGTGTTCGTGCTGGAGCGCGTACCATGGAGAGAGACTCCCGTGTCGCTATCCAGAACTTGGAATATTTTTGCGACAAAATTTTGCTTCCTCCCGCCAATCGAGCGACTTTTTGGCGTATTTTGCGAAACTTTTAGTTTTATTGGGCGTAAAGTAACGAAGATTTATATGCAATAAATTACAATACATTTTTTAAACGTAGATTTATTTGCATGATGAAAAAAATAAAGAAATTTCTTTTTCCCTGATTATTTTTCAGGTAAAAATGCATGACGGCATGATTATTAATTTAATTGCAAACAAGAATGTTGAAACGTTGCAACGAATTGGTAGCCCTGAAAAGGACCCTTTTAGTTTTATTAGTCATAAAGTAACGAAGATTTATATGCAATAAATTACAATACGTTTTTAAAACGTAGATTTATTTGCATGATGAAAAAATAAAGAAATTTATTTTTCCTTGATTATTTTTCAGGTAAAAATGCATGATGGCATGATTATTAATTGTATTGCAAACAAGAATGTTCAAACGTTAAAAAAAATTAGTAGCCCTGAAAAGGACCGTTTATTTTTTCTTTCTCGTTTTCATCGAATTGATTTGCAAAATTTTCAATAACTCGGGGATCGAATTTTTCTATAAAAATGTTCGATACCTCGCGCGAAGTGGAAGAGTGCGATCAAAAAATAATTCTCGCAGCATACCGTGCTCGTCTCGAAATTTCTTTTTTTTTTTTTTTTGTCTTTCATCGAGCATAGAGTTTTCCCAAGTACAAAATAATTTTTGGCACTGAAAAAAGCCATTGCATTTTATTAAATTCGATCGCGTCGGTCCACAAAATTCATAAAGTCGTCATCGCCGGTCTGAATGTGCTGAAAAAAACATAAATTTGGAATACCTAAAAACATCCATTTTTATCTGCGGAGAGTTGTAGTACGTTGAACAATTTTGATGGCTCTGAAAAGGGCCGATTTTTATCTCGAGGCGTCGTGGCATCGAGTTTTGAGATGAATCTATCGCTGATTCATTTCACGTGGAGTGGGCAGAGAGATGCGGACACGTCAGGCAGCGCGAGGCGACTGGAACAAGAGCCATGCGCGCCATGGCTTTATATACACTAAAGCCAAGCGGTGGCGCATCCTGATTGGCCCGTGAAGCTAGGAAGGGGATGGCTGTGCGTACCGAGCCTCTGATTGGCCAGATGACAAGCTCCAGCATGTCTTTTGCCTATTCTTGCGAAATCAAAGATTTTCAAGGACCTAGCAAATTTTCGCGACAAAATTTTGCTTCCTCGCGCCAATCGAGCGACTTTGGAGTATTTCACGAAACTTTTCGTTCATTTAGCGTAAAGTAAAGAACAATTCTATGCAATAAATTACAATATGTTTGTACAAAGCAGATTTGCATGTTCAAAATATTGAAAAATTTCTCTTTTCCTGATTTTTTTTGGTCAAATTTTATGATAGCATGATTATTTATTTTATTGCAAACAAGAATGTGCAAACGTTGAAAAGAATTGGTAGCCCTGAAACGGGCCGTTAATTTTTTCTTTGTTGTTTTCATTGAGTTCATTTGCAGAAAGTTTAATCACCGAGTTATTTCGATACCTTCCACGAAGTGGAAAAGTATCGAAAAATGCAATCACAGAGTTATTGAACTTTCTGCAAATGAACTCAATGAAAACAACAAAGAAAAAATTAACGGCCCTTTTCAGGGCTACAAATTCTTTTCAACGTTTGCACATTCTTGTTTGCAATAAAATAAATAATCATGCCATCATAAAATTTGAGCGAAAAAAATCAGGAAAAAATTTTTTTTTCAATTTTTTGAACATGCAAATCTGCGTTGCATCAACATATTGTAATTTATTGCATATAGAATTATTCTTTACTTTACGCTAAAAGAACGAAAAGTTTCGTGAAATACGTCAAAGTCGCTCGATTGGCGCGAGAAAGCAAAATTTTGTCGCGAAAATTTGCCAAGTCCTTAAAAATCTTTGATTTCGGAAAAATAGGCAAAAGACATGTTAAAGCTTGTCATCTGACCAATCAGAGGCTCGGTACGCACAGCCATCCCCTTCCTAGCTTCACGGGCCAATCAGGATGCGCCACCGCTTGGCTTTAGTGTATATAAAGCCATGGCGCGCATGGCTCTTGTTCCAGTCGCCTCGCGCTGCCTGACGTGTCCGCATCTCTCTGCCCACTCTACGTGAAATGAATCAGCGATAGATTCATCTCAACACTCGATGCCACGACGCCTCGAGATAAAAATCGGCCCTTTTCAGAGCCATCAAAATTTTTCAACGTACTACAACTCTCCGCAGATAAAAATGGATGTTTTTAGGTATTCCAAATTTATGTTTTTTTCAGCACATTCAGACCGGCGATGACGACTTTATGAATTTTGTGGACCGACGCGATCGAATTTAATAAAATGCAATGGCTTTTTTCAGTGCCAAAAATTATTTTGTACTTGGGAAAACTCTATGCTCGATGAGAGATAAAAAAAAAAAAAAAAAAAAATCGAGACGAGCACGGTATGCTGCGAGAATTATTTTTTGATCGCACTCTTCCACTTCGCGCGAGGTATCGAACATTTTTATAGAAAAATTCGATCCCCGAGTTATTGAAAATTTTGCAAATCAACTCGATGAAAACGAGAAAGAAAAAATAAACGGTCCTTTTCAGGGCTACTAATTTTTTTCAACGTTTGAACATTCTTGTTTGCAATACAATTAATAATCATGCCATCATGCATTTTTACCTGAAAAATAATCAGGGAAAAAGAAATTTCTTTATTTTTTTATCATGCAAATAAATCTACGTTTTAAAAATGTATTGTAATTTATTGCATATAAATCTTCGTTACTTCACGCCTAATAAAACTAAAAGTTTCGCAAAATACGCCAAAAAGTCGCTCGATTGGCGGGAGGAAGCAAAATTTTGTCGCAAAAATATTCCAAGTTCTGGATAGCGACACGGGAGTCTCTCTCCATGGTACGCGCTCCAGGACGAACACGAGATATCGAAAATATTCTAAGTCCCATGAAGTCTTTTGATTGGCTCGTGAAAAAATTTTGGGGACTGAATACGACTGATCGAAAACAGCCTAACAGTGGTGCTCATCCATTGTGGAAAGCCACGACCATCGAAAGAATCTTGATTCGCAACGCGTTTTTCAAATGCCTTGTTGAGATGAACCAGGCATAGGAAAAATATGACCTTATTCATTGAAATGTCCTTTTTAATGAGGCATAATTGAAAAAAAATGTTGTCGAGTTTTTTGATGCGAAAAATGCTCGCGAATGAAAATGCGTTCCGGCGGGACACGTGAATTTTCATTTCAGGAGCGATTTTTCTCAGGTTTTTTTTCACAGGGTCACGGAGTACTCAAAAAAAATGATTCTCGAAAAAAAATTGACCCGATTGGACGAACCCTTTTCTCATTATGCCCAACACACCGTTTCACCCTTTTGGCACAACCCCTCCCTCGGGGGGTGGAGGATTCGATTCTAATGCAACTTTTTTTTATCTTTGAGTGATACCCTTTCGTTTGATACCGCACAGAGCCTCTGAGGCACTCGTAACCCTAAAATCCCGACACTCGCGGGAGGCCCGATTTTGCACTCCCCCACCTTTTTGCCTCCCACACCCGCAATTCTTGACCGATCGCGACGAGCGTGGTTGCAATCGAAAGCTGATGAAATTTCCGATCTACCATGTATCGAGGTTTTTCCAAATTCGATTTTTTTTTTGCAAAAATACAGGCTCTCAAAAAAATCCCACTTCAATTGCTCAGTACTGTATAACTAAATTTTTTCTGTGCATAATAAATAAGCATAAAAATAATCTTTTCAATGATAAGAATTCAGAACAATAGAAGCAACAAAAATAATATAAACGAACTGAACAAGCTACGATAATATAGACTAAAAACGGATATTCTTGACATGAGTCTCGTTTTCTTTCTCAATCGTACTTCCCGGCGGAGGATAAAAGATTTGCAGCTATGGGCCTGGTAACTCCTTGGAAACGAGAGCCTTATTCTTCTACACCGAGAAAAAGGTTTGGTAAAGTGAAAAAAATTTGGCTTGAATTAATTAAACCCGGCGGTTACGGGTGGCGAACGAAATGTGTAATTCAGTTAACTCAAAACGTGTATCAAAATGGAAACAAAAATTGCATTCCCATAAATACATCAATCCTTGACCCACCAGAGTAAAGAATCCGTTCAATTGAAAATTACATTGTTTTCATTCTATTTTTGGTAAAATGCACTCAATATGCGATTGCATAACCAAATGGTTTAGTCCAATGAACAGTTTATATTTTCTATGTAATTCAGATGTTGTTCACTGGAAAAAAATGCATTCAATATAAAGCTAGAAAATTTCTATTGAATTAACAAATCATTTGATGATATGCATGATTTGTTTCAGCTGCGAGGGCTTTTACTTAACTAATTAATCGTGAGATGAAACAGTTGAGTGAAAATTTAACTTGTTTATCTTTGCGCCCATGAAGGGCAGGAGTGCCACAAAAGTGCAATTGGGTGATCTCATTCAAATATGTAGTCTTCAGTCTATAGAACTGCGCGACTACAGAGCGCAGGTAATGTTCGATCAATTAAAATTCAATTGAGGACTCCGATGCTGGTAATACAGTGGTACTTATCGGTGCTCAGTGGCCGTCTCGCTGGGGCGAGAGCGCGTGCCGGTCGTCGCCACCTTACGGATCTAGGGGGAAGTGCCGAGATCGTGGTAGTTACTACACGTACTACCGACTAAATTTATTGTGGCCGCATTGAAAAATTTAGTCAAATTTATTAAACAATTTGATCGACTTGAAAGCATTTACTAGTCTTTTTAACTGGATGAATAGTTCAAATTAGAACTAGATTTTGTTGATGAGACGAAGCATACAGTTAAAATAATTTTATTTACTTCCAGTAAATGACTAAATATTCGATTGAATGAGAAAACAAGTTGTTGAATCAATCTCGAGTGAAATCATTTTGATCCAATGTTGTAATTACGGTGAATGCAGTACACATTCGAAACGACGACACCAGTTTTATTATTTCAACAACGGGGTAATCAAATCAAATATGTGAGGATTGGTTCAAACGAATTTTCCGTAATCGCAGCTGGGTACTTGATATTACTAAACCTTTTTTCCGGTGTATGAAAACTTGAAAAGGAAAGTCCGCCTCTCACTGCATCATTCAATTATAGGCCTTCTCTGTGCAGGGTTGCCACGCCGTGGAAATTTTTTTCTTAATATGTGGAGTTGAAATTTCTTAAGATTTCTTAAGATGACATTAACAATTGTAATTTATGTGTACTTTAATTTAACTTCATTAGTATTATACTTTGTTGAATTTAAAACTGTTTCACACACTCCAGATTACCAGGTAGATGGTAGATCACATTAGTAACTATGCAGACGCAATATTACCGACCGAGTTTCTAACGGAGATTGGAGAATGGAGAGGACAGGCGCCAGAACTGCCTGAAGTCACCTGAAGTCTGAACGAATTTCAACTATTATTGGACATGCTATTTATCGTTGGCGGCGCTTGCTATCCGTTCTCAGAATTCAAGATTCAAACCTGACGATGATCAAATATTTAATCATGAAAAATCGTCCGAGCAAAAAAAAAGTTTTTTTTTATTGACACAATATTTTAAATAGTTTTTATTGTCATCCTGTATGTAGTTATTGTTAGTTTGAAACTTCAACTACAACCTCGCTAAAGTCAAATGAATAAGGATTGTTAAATACAAATGATAATAATTTATTGCGTCCAGTTTCTAAGGTTAAAAAAATCGTTGGACTGACATCGTTTCACTTTTGTCAACCTTTGTTCACTTAATGAAATTGTTAAATAAAGAAAAAATAAACAAATAAACACACATGACTTTGTTGCAGATAAATATCATAACAAGAAATAAACGTGCAGATAAATATCATAACGAAAACAATTAACATTAATATTATTATCAGTGATGAAACCATCCAAATATGAAACGTGACATATTGAATAATCAACGAAAGGAACACAAAACCTTAAAAACTAATGATTCAGATCACATCTCGTTATGACTCGAAGAAAGTTATTTCAGACTTCTGTGACGAGATATTTGCACCTCCCTTTTTTACTTAGGGCAGTAGGACACTTTGGTTTCCTTACGTTATTCCCGTTGAATAACTGTTTTGAAGAAAAAGAATATACGGATAGGCTTATCGGTGAAAAAATCATATCGATAAAAATATAATGTGGAGTTGATGCATCATGAACCATAACTTGGTTTGTTACGATTTGGACGACGTTTCAATTTTTTTTCGATCGTACATTGCGTCATTGTGATATGCGAGTAGTTTTTTATTTATCGGTTTCTCGAACGAACGATCAGTTCGGTATAATGACTTGGTGTACAGTATACCTGTTAAGGTTTGATTGCCTAAACGATTCCGAACTTTGGTTTTGTTGAGATTTATGGCCGAAAATAATCTTTCGACGGCAGCACTACAATGTGGCAAACAGTGAAGTTCGAGAATAAATTTCGAAAGAAGAGGAAATTTTTGTTCATTATTTCCAAACTTCACGTGCGATACTGCCGTCCAAAAATTCAAACTCGAGTCGAAATCTGCACCCTCGATTTCCGAATTTCTCAATTCTCTCCACTCTCCATCGATAATATTTAAATCGTTGTAGGAGACGAGATCTGGGAATTGAGAGGCCAGCGGTGCAATTGATGGATGCTTCGATATTTTTCGAGGTCTATCATCGACAATAGCTTAATGATCTGAACCGTCGGATCACGGAAGTTAAATCTTTTGCCGATTTGTTGACATGCCACGATGTAGAACTGCAAACACCTTTTGCGGAAATCAAAAAGCTGTGAAGTATCTAAACCAATCGTCTTGTTGTGGATATTAGCAGCTATCTTCGGACCGAGGTAAATTTCCTCCAAAGGAACAAAGTTGTGTGGATCCTCGAAATTGATTTTTTCCAAATCAGCATTTTTCAAACAGTCTGGTTTGATGAAACAATCCAACAATGATTTAAAGACTGCGCTCACGTTGGAATGGAGCAAATGAATTTTTGTTTCCTCTGATTGCATTTCGATATTCAATCGATTGAAGAATTGCAATACGAATTCGAGAAATTCCAAACAGGGATGGGCGGACTCGAATCAAAAAGTATTTAAATACATGCTTTAAATGATAAATCATTTTTGACTCGTGATTTAAACGGGCTCGGAGTATCAAGTACTTTCGGACTTGTGATTTAAACGGGCTTGGAGTATCAAGCCTTTTTTGACTTGGGATTTAAACGGGCTCGGAGTATCAAGTCTTTTTTGATTGGTGATTTGAACGGGCTCGGAGTATCAAGTACTTTTGGACTTGTGATTTAAACGGGCTTGGAGTATCAAGCCTTTTTTGACTTGGGATTTAAACGGGCTCGGAGTATCAAGTCTTTTTTGATTCGTGATTTGAACGGGCTCGGAGTATCAAGTACTTTTGGACCTGTGATTTAAACGGGCTTGGAGTATCAAGCCTTTTTTGATGTGGGATTTAAACGGGCTCGGAGTATCAAGTCTTTTTTGATTCGTGATTTGAACGGGCTCGGAGTATCAAGTACTTTTTTACTCGTCACTCCTTTCGATTAAGAGTGACAAATTCTTTTTAATTCTGAGTATATTTAAGCTTTAAATTCATTTTAATTCCTTTTTTAATCGAATTAAACGACGAAATTCATATTAATTCCTGAATATTTTTTAATTGTACCATGGTCAAATCGATCCCGGTACAACAAATTATAACTCCGCATACGGAGAATAATAATTAGTGACAAATAAATAAATAAATAAATAAATAAATAAATAAATAAATAAATAAATAAATAAATAAATAAATAAATAAATAAATAAATAAATAAATAAATAAATAAATAAATAAATAAATAAATAAATAAATAAATAAATAAATAAATAAATAAATAAATAAATAAATAAATAAATAAATAAATAAATAAATAAATAAATAAATAATTAAATAATTTTTTTTTTTTTAATTTTTTTTTTTTTTTTTTTTTTTTTTTTTTTTTTTTTTTTTTTTTTTTTTTTTTTTTAATACGGGCCAGTATGCTCGCGCGTAGACTCAACCAAACCAAATCCGGATTTGGTCGATACTGGCCCGTATTTAAAAAGAAAAAAAAAAAAAAAAAAAAAAAAAAAAAAAAATTCAATTATTTATTTATTTATTTATTTATTTATTTATTTATTTATTTGTCACTAATTATTATTCTCCGTATGCGGAGTTATAATTTGTTGTACCGGGATCGATTTGACCATGGTACAATTAAAAAATATTCAGGAATTAATATGAATTTCGTCGTTTAATTCGATTAAAAAAGGAATTAAAATGAATTTAAAGCTTAAATATACTCAGAATTAAAAAGAATTTGTCACTCTTAATCGAAAGGAGTGACGAGTAAAAAAGTACTTGATACTCCGAGCCCGTTCAAATCACGAATCAAAAAAGACTTGATACTCCGAGCCCGTTTAAATCCCACATCAAAAAAGGCTTGATACTCCAAGCCCGTTTAAATCACAGGTCCAAAAGTACTTGATACTCCGAGCCCGTTCAAATCACGAATCAAAAAAGACTTGATACTCCGAGCCCGTTTAAATCCCAAGTCAAAAAAGGCTTGATACTCCAAGCCCGTTTAAATCACAAGTCCAAAAGTACTTGATACTCCGAGCCCGTTCAAATCACTAATCAAAAAAGACTTGATACTCCGAGCCCGTTTAAATCCCAAGTCAAAAAAGGCTTGATACTCCAAGCCCGTTTAAATCACAAGTCCGAAAGTACTTGATACTCCGAGCCCGTTTAAATCACGAGTCAAAAATGATTTATCACTTATTTTTTTTTTAAGTTCTTTATGCCCATCCCTGATTCCAAATACCTCAGAACGTATTTTTCTCGTAATCTCGCAAGTATCATGTCTCCTGCGAGAACTTTATCTTCAATCGCTGCGTAAGTAAAATATAAGACTAAAGCGTCATATTGTTCCAATAATCTCTTCACGACTTGCTGTAGCGATAACCACCTTGTTTGGGACGGATGAAGTAATTTCACCGGTTTCACGTCCACGAATTGCTGAAATTCTTGCAATTCTACTCGTCGCTTATAGCTATGTTGAAGATAGTTATAAACGTCCCGAGCAACATCCTCAACTACGCGAGGTAGTATTTCGCAGGCATAGTTAGCGCACAAAGCGAATGAATGGCAAATGCATTTCATTGTGAATA
This sequence comes from Alloplasta piceator, assembly GCA_946863875.1. Classification (NCBI taxonomy): domain Eukaryota; kingdom Metazoa; phylum Arthropoda; class Insecta; order Hymenoptera; family Ichneumonidae; genus Alloplasta; species Alloplasta piceator. The sequence goes on from OX333079.1 coordinate 26,694,564, forward strand.
AATGCGATATATCCTTTTTCAATAAAACTGACAGAGAATGACGAATCCCAAACATATTACTCGCTCCATCTGATGCAAAGCCGATCATGTTACTTTTATACGGAATGCAATGATCCGTAAAGAAAGTGACAATCTTCGCATATAAGTCATCTGCTGACGTCTTCGGTACCTCAATTAAGGCCAAGAATTCGTCAACGATGCGATCTTGATGAAATAGCCGAACCACCAACGCCAAGTTTTTTGTTGCGCTCACATCTGTGGATTCATCCACCAGAAGCGAAAATTTCTGAGATCTCAGTAAATCGACGAGTTTTTCAAACGCGTATTTTCCTGTGACGTTTTGAACGATTTTGGTGCACTTCGTTCTGCCAGCGTGTATATTTTGTGCGATTTTAGAATCAGGACACATTTTTTGAATGAGGTTGGGGACATCATCCAACACAGCGAACGGAATATTATGAATTGCGGCAAACGCTGACACGAGAATTTCTGCTCCTTTTGCTTGATTGGCCAACGTAGATTTCTCAGTGAATATTTTCATGTCCAATACGGGATTCTTTTGAACCGTTTTCATTTGTACGAGATGTTTGGAGCCCTCGCAATGTTTCGACAAATTGCTTCGGCCTCCACCTGTCGTATAATCGGCATTGCAAACTTTGCAATGAAAATATGCACCTCCTTTTTTTGAAATAGACAACCAATCTTTGAATTTTGGGTCCGTCTCCCAAGCTCTATTGTATTTTTGCTGATAGGCTTTCTTTTTTTTTTTGCACTATTCCTTCTTTCATTCGATGAGTCATACTCTCTCTCGTCTGATGTCTCCGAAATTTTTCTTCTTTTTTTCGAAGGGTCTTCGTTTGACTCAGACATTATGAATCTGAAATCAATGAAAACATATCGACCAAAGACATATTAATATATGCATTGGTACCATTGAACAAAATATATAACAGTGGAATTGTGACATTCATTTTCATCGTTGCCGAGAGAAAATCCCTACAAATATAGACTTTTTTTTCATAAACTAAATTTTGTTGTCTCTTGTAAACAAGCAAGTAACCGAAAAAATATTTTCGAAGGAAGTTAATAATCTGTTGAACTGCTGAAAAATGGTTTCGTTGTTTGATTAAGTTCATTTTTATTATATTTTCAGTGCAGTTATAGAAGAATAAACTGAATAGTTATAATAAAACCTGCATAAATAGTCATGTGAAATCGAAGAAAAAAACGATTTCTAAAGGGGAGGCTAAACCCCTCCTCCATCGCCTTTCCAGTTTCAATGTGGTAACGGTCAACATAACCTTAAAAAAAATTTCAACACGGTTTTTTTGAAAACACTTACACTCACTACACTTACGCTTCAAGAGCTAGAAAAGAGACGTAAGTTTCCAAGACACAATGAAACGATTTAAAGACGACTCGTTGTCCAAAAAAATGCTGTTGAATTATAATCTTATAATCTTATATTCTTGATTCTTGTAACCGTGCGCGCAGTATGGCATTGAGCAGCACAATGTCCAATTTGATCATTGAGATTGAGACACAAGGAGTGGGGGTTTGTGTGACAGGGCCCACGTTTACCTCGCCCTTCGACTACTTCGACTAGCGAGTAATGACTAGCGCGAACCTAGCGGCTTCGGCGGAGACCTTTATGAAAGACCGCGTATCGGTTGTAGGTTAGGAAGGAAGTGAGGGAGAACGGAGAAATAGTAGCTCAGTAAATTCCTCGTAGCCGATTTGGTCAAATGACATACTGTATATTTCTCTGGCAGTTCTGAAACTTTTAAAGGATAGCAGGCAAAAAAAATTCTTAAGATCTCGTAAGTTTTCTTAAGATTTATGAAAATTTCTTAACGATACTTTTATTTTTCTTATTTCTTATCAATCTATGAAAATTCTTAAGATCTTAAGAAATTTCTTTAACAGTGGCAACCCTGTCTCTGTGCCCAAGAGATCAGAGATACTTCCCTATTTTTACAGCTTAATTCCTCGAATGTCTTCGAGCAGCCTTTGAACTTGGTACTTTACCGATGGAAAACGAATGATTCTCTTTTCCTCCAGGTTAACGGACCCCGATTCCATGTTGATGAACAAAAATAAATGCTTTTTCAAGCTTGTTCCGAGATCTCTAAAAGAATCCTGACTGTTTGAAGTGTCATGTATTGCCGAGCGGGCTGAAGAAAATTAACTGAAAATACAGCGGGTGTGAATGAGAGCGAACGATCTTTCGCAAGGGTCTATACGAAAATATGGACCCCGTTGCCGTAACGTGAGACCCTTGTGCAATAAATGGAGAAACGTGCAAGTACGCTGGCATTTAATACAGCTGTATATACAAAGGGTATGTACAAGAGCCAAGCGAGAAATTCAATTGAACAGAATTGAATGAGAGTCTTGCAGAAATAACGTACGCTTTTTCGCTTTGAATTCTCTTCAGCTATTTCAATGTTTTTTTTCTTCATCCTTCTTTTTCCATCGATTCATTGCAACGGGATCCTCGAAAGTTTCGGTCAACTTTTAGTTTACATATTCCGTCCGAATTTCTTATCAACATCCTGGACCCCACCGTGCTTCCTGTATCTCCTCGCTTCCAAGAGCTCTTCGCTGATTCTCGACACGCTTCCACGGAGGACGATGTGCAAACTCCCTTCCCGTCGGGTCTATTTAAAAAAAAGAATACTCCAGTGAATTTGCATAATCGAAGCAAGCCGCAGTGAGAGGAAGAAAAGCTCGAAGGAAAATGCCAAGAATAAGTACCCGGAGGATAAAGTTTCGCCATCATTCTTCGGCGAAAATTCATCGTCATCGTTCCGCTGCGTTTCACTGATTGGTTGTAGCTGAAGTATCGCGTGCTTTTTGACTTAAAGGACGATCAGTCAGACCAAGCCTCACGGAGGGTATGGTGAAGGTTTTTCGGCGAAGTGTGTATGTTCTGTTTGATTGCTCGATGGATAAGGGTCATTCGTGTTTCAGGACACTTTCAGAATGAATGTTGCGGCTGTGAAATAATGACGATAACAGACACGTCGTAGACAGTGTGTATGGACCAACGTCCCGTGTCACTCGGATACACCCAACAATACGTTTGTTGCACACCCTCACACAAACGCGCACGATCTTTTTTTCCCCCTCTATCTCGGGGTTGACACGCTTGTACACGCCGAAGAGAAGAGGATATATCTTCTCGACACTTTTTGTCGTTCGCCCGTTTCATCCTTTTGTTCGCCCTTTTCTCCTCTTCGTTGGACCCGAATGCCCCACACAGGTATACGCTTTATCCAAGTATTTTCCCTTTTCCCCTTATTGCCTCGTATATTTCTCGTTCCCTCGCACTTTCAGGGCCTCCGTGTATAAAGCCGGAGAGTGTGACAGCTTGGCCAAAAAATTCGCATCCAATACATCCTTTTCCGCTATAACCGTACGCCTCCCTTAGGTCTCTATTGTATTCTTTGGCCTCTCCCCGTATGTTTCTCGGATTCTCTCGATGTATACACATCTTCTTTATTCATCGCTGATTTACGCGCCCTTGTGGGCAAGCTTTATTTTTCGTGGTAGAGATTTGGATGTTATTGTGTCCAAAGTGTTCCAAAACACTGATAAAACACATATAGACACAGTTAAGGAAAATCTCACAGCTTTTTAAATTATTTTAAGTAACCAGTAGAATTTACTGTGCACGGAGAAAAATTCAGTTCTAATTCATGGACAAGACAGTGATAATTACTGAAGTGTCCAGTAATACTTCACTATTACTGGACTGCTCATAGTACTTTTCACTGTTGTCCGCAGTAAAAATTATTGGAGTGCTACAGTAGTTATTACCATCTAGGCCAGCAATATGTTTTATTTAGGCTATGAAAGTCAATAATACCGTACCAGTGATTACTACTGGACTGATTACAATGGTTTTCACTGTTTCCGGCAGTGAAATTATGGTCTGGTTAAAATTACTGGAGTTATATGATAGTTATTACTACCCAGTCTAGTAACACGGAAAAAGTTCAGTAGTTAGTCAAGATGAAATGGTCCAGTGATTATTCATGGATTAACCCAGTACCACGACATTCCGAGTTACAAATCCAGTGATTTTCCATGCAGAGCTGCGAGTAAAAATTACCGGCATACATCATGAATTAAAAATGGGAAATAACCCCTAGTCGAGTAACCAATACAGTTTACTGTACCAGTCCTGTACAATACCATGTACAGTAGTGGTACAGTACAGAACTGGTACAGTAAATTTTACTGGTACAGTACATGACACAGTATAGGGCTGGTACAGTATATTGTACAGTACGGGACTAGTACAGTAAATTGTACTGGTTATTCGGGTTATTGTTCGGTTAAAATTCATGGAGAACTACAGCAATGCTTACCAAAAGCTCCGCATGAAAAATTACTGGATTTGTAGCTCGGAATGCCGTCGCATTGGACTCATCCATGGAAAATCACTGGAAGTTTTTTTTTCGTATACTAATTCATCGATAAGACGGAGGTAATTACTGAAGTGTCCAGTAATACTTCAACATTAGTGGACTGGCTACAATAGTTTTCACTGCATATCCCCTCCTTATCGAGCGCGTCGATTTGCGATTGGGTTTCCGGGTGCCTGAATGAAACTTGCTTGCCCGATCGAACGTGGAAGACATCCACACACACACACACACACATACACACACACACACACACACACACACACACACACACACACACACACACACACACACACACACACACACACACACACTCCTTGCATTGTTACGCTTTCATTCGCGCGTTTGATTGACGGATCAAACGATCTGTGTACGTGTGCAGCTCGATGGCAAAGGAATAAAAGGGGGGAAAAAGGAAAATCACACAGTTTTCACAATGAGAAATCGCGCAAACAGCGTATTTCACGAGGCTCGAAGAAAAGAGCATTCCGTCATTCTTTTATCCGCGAAATATGCGTCACATTCATCAGCACACCGTTCGATTCGATTTTGATCATCGAGGCAAAAATTAAACATTAAGAATTATTTGCATCTTTTGAGCATGATGGAAAATCGTGCTTCGTTAAATTAATCGAAGCTTTACCGTCACCGATTAACGACGTCGCTCCTCGAGTCCTTTTCACTCAGGGTACACGCGAATTCTGGTAAAAGACGCTTTTTAAGAGCGTATAGATAACGTTGGATGATGAAACTTCAACGAGACATCGCGTTTTCGTAGTCTTCGTTAGTTCAAATAACCGGAAAGCTTCGTTATAAATCCCGCCTGTTTCTAGATAGAGAACTTGGTGAATTTAGTGTTCTTCGGTTCATTGAGATATGCCACGCGAAATCTCCTCTCAGAGCCATCCTTCACCAGAAAGAGTGAAAGGGAGGGAGGGGGGGTGAGAGAGCGAGAGAGAGAGAGAGAGAGAGAGAGAGAGAGAGAGAGAGAGACTTTGCTACTGCATCTCTTGTCACTTTGGACGTTGCAAAAGCGCGTTATCCACAACTTTGGTCCGCACTACAGAGATGAATTCTCTTGGGTGCCCGCTGTTTTATCACGAGCAATCTTATACCGCGCATCGTTTTTTAACGACAAAGCGTCTCCGGCGCTTTTGTACAAAAACGTCCCATCGTCGACATATACCCCCGACAAACCGATGATTTTTTGTCGTGAATTCAAACGACATCGAACTCTACGACGAAAACTCTTATTTTGCTTGTAAGTACCTCCGATTCTCCGAAACTCGATATCAGTCTGTGATAGTTAGAGAAAAAGTTTTTCATCGTGTTTTGAATTATGAAGGAACGGATCCATCGAAGGAAATAGCTGACAGGATACAGGCTACGTTAATGACAGCGAAGCATCAATTATTCTTTTAATAGAACGATTTTGCTACAACGATACCCTTATCGATAGTATTGGGTATTCACGAAGGTCCAGTCCGTAAATTCGCAAAGTTTCTTTATTGGATGTCGTGTCCTCTAGGTGTCATCCTTATACCTCGTGTAAGGTACATAGCTGAAAGGTTTCAGTCTTCCTTCCGATATTTAGATTACTCTGGAAAATCTCCATGTACAGGATTTACATTGGAGATATATCTGGTATAGAATTCTCGTACATGAACGCGCATTTACAGGAAAACACATTTATCAAAGATTATTTTTCGAGCCATTGGCTCTCGCCCGAGAGAGATCGTCGTCCCTCTTCGTCTTTTTGCCTTTCTCTCGTATGTTTGTCCGTGTACGTATGTGTGTGTTTCTGTGTGCGAGTTTTTTCTCATTCTTCCCCATTAAAAATCAATACACAAGTTACAAATATGACGCCCCATGAATATATATGCGAGGGAATATCCAATCGAAACGACACGATGCTTCATAGTGTGACTCTTATTTCTCGTTCTCATCGCATCATCTTCGTGATCGTCTGACCCGGATTACCCGCCGCTTTACCCTCGATTTTTCCATCGCTACAAGAGTGTGTCAGTGATTTATTGATTCCCCCAGTGGGTTTCAACTGTTATCGAGCCTTTCTTCCATCTGCGATATTCAATGCTCGTTGAATTAGTTATTGAATTTTGGGCCAACGTGAAAGTACAGTTTCAACTACGTTTCAATGACAAAACCCAATCCAACCCGAACCCAAAAATATTTTTAGGAGAAACAACTGAGGAAGGGTCTATTGCTTATTCTATTATTTATTATTGTGCCAATTTCATGAGTACATCAATTTGTCCACCAAATTCCCGAGTGAGGGTCTTGATTTTTAGAGGAAGGATGGCAATTTTTATTAATCAAGTCGGAAGTGTACATCGTGAAAAAAAATCCTTCGATCAAAACACTGCATTTTTATATTTGGTAAAAAAAACTTCAAAGCCTCAACAGTGCATTATACTTACTGAAGGGGAGATTACCGTTCATGACGATAAAACATTCAATTTGTTTTCATTTCACATAATTTGCAGCCTGAAAGTGTTTAGAACACGTGGGTGAAAAGATATTTCCATAAGTAAAGTAAATTTTCGAAAATATTCTATAATATTAAACTTAAATGCGTTTTTCTGGGAATAACATTTTTCAGCATGCGGGGCCCTCTACAGCTTCAACTAATAAACCGATTCACATAAATCTCTGCGCAATTGAAAGAATATTTAAATCACGGGGTCATCAGGAAGCAATTTTTATCACAAATTGAGTTGGAAATAGTTTTTTTGTCCGTTGAAGCAAAAAAAAATAAACAAAACAAGGCAAAAAATTGGGTCTTATTCAAACGGCTGGGATTTCGTTATTCAGAGGTTTTTTTAAAGACGAAAATCGATAAGGCCCCCAAACTTTCATCTGTTTTAATAATTTTCAATCTGTTTTTGTTTGGGATGAACTGGCAGAGCTGTGAAGCGCTCGCGCAAACAAAAACACGCCGTGGACTGCGTTATTTGACGGGAGCTGGAGCCACGATCTTCGATTTTTTTTTATAAATAAAATTAAAATTTACTCTCTATTGATGGCAGAGTAAAAAAACGATAAAACCCCTTTCGAAGAGTATTTATTTTATATTTTCAAAAAATTGCGAAAGCTCATGCATTTTTCAGCCTATTGACGGTAACCTCCCCTCAAACGGCCGACAACATCATTTTATATGGAATATTGTAACATAATAGATGCAACCCTTCAAATTCTTTGATACAACGGGTTTTCACAGTAACGATGTGCATTCCGCATGTTTCGCTGAGAAGTCTTTTTATTTCGACTGCGTTGTAGGCTTCAGAAGAGCTGAAATGAAAAGCCGGTTTTGTGTCCCGAGGATATCACAGGATCGCATCTGGCCAATCAGAAAAATGCTTGTTCGGGGGATACACAGCCTATCGAGGGGTGTAGTAGGACTTCCGGGCATTTTCCATCGACTTTTTCGGATGGTCGGATACCACGTGAAAAAAGAGAAAGACGGGAGAGATGGAGAGCCGTGAGGAAAAGCGTTTCCGATCATTATCGATGTTTACTCCACGGCCGATTGGCCAGAGAACGGTGGTTGAATAGGGTCACTCGGGCGAGCCATTGAAGGGTTGGAACACTGCATATGAATCGCTTCATACCTCTCGTATATCCGTCCACCATATACACAGATGTATATGAGGAACATTTCATCAATAATGAGGTTTATGATTTTTTAACTCATCGATGAGAGTTTTTGTATCCAAAATATGATTTGTGGAGTTAGGTGAAGAAAAATAATCATGAACCCTAGTATAAATAGCATTTTATTTACTGCACAATGAAGAAAATTCAATCTATATTGAGATTTATGATTCATTCTCTCATCGATGAATGATTTCGTGTCTAAAAAATAATTTTTACAGTCTATCGGACAAGCGAAATTATAAACTAAGTATAGAAAAATAATATAATTACATGAAATTATAAATAATATTAAATTATATAATCAAATAGAATTATGAATTATGTATAGTTGAAAAACCGAATGGAAACACTTTGCAAGAAATCGTCAAATCACCCCCAAAAACACCAAAATTGGTGAACAAAAATTGGAGACAAGTACATTTACGAAAGTATCTCTAATTCAGTCTTCTTACAAAAAGTTGTGAAATAAATAGACATAAAACTCACAACACACATTGCCAAGCACATGTTGTTTCCCAATGAAACATTAACTGTGTAATCATGATTTTTAGGGGTGGAGTCAAAATAAAAAAAAAATAAAAAAAATCTTGACGGTAAAAATTTAAGAAATAGCGAAATCAAGTGAAAATTGTTGACAAATAGAAATTATCAATAAAAAAAATAATCAAAAAAGAGAAAGTACTTGTCGAGTTTTTTCACTAAGCATACCTGGTTTTCACCTGTTAACTAAAAAACCGTTTTGACTGATCATCCGTTAAAAACGAGCTCGCCAAGTACTTTTTATTTTTTTGATTATTTTTTCCATTGATAATTTCCCTTTGTCAACAATTTTCACTTGATTTCGCTATTTCTTAAATTTTTACCGTCAAGATTTTATCGAATTTTTTTATTTTGACTCCACCCCTAAAAATCATGATTACACAGTTAATTTTACATTGGGAAACTACATGTGCTTGGCAGTGTGTGTTGTGAGTTTCATGTCTATATATTTCACAACTTTTTGTAAGACGACTGAATTAGAGATACTTTCGTAAATGTACTGTCTCCAATTTTTGTACGCCATTTTTGGTGTTATATTTTCCCGGAGTTCGATCGTTTGAAAAGGATTTATGAACACACTGTAATTAAAAACAAAACTAAAAAAATGTCGTTGGAATATTAGTTTATGTTTAGAGCAATAGAAAGAATTTGTGAAGATCGAATAAAAAAAAATCTTTAAAGCGAGGGGCTTGATTTGTACGATATAAATAGGCATTTGTCATTTGTCAAATCGAAATCGAAAAAAACATTTCTCCGATCTGATACTAAATTTTTAAAATCCGAAAAAGCCTCAAAATTTTCAAAAACTTTGAAATCATATTCTCCAAATAAACAGAAGAGATAAATCTCCAGAGTCAAAGTAATGTGTTCCAAAATTGCTTTACAAACTACCAGTTCTCGGATTTTAAGAAATTCCATTTTTGGAAATTCAACACTTGCTTACCGCCCTAACCAAAATTTTTATCCGATTGAAACCTTCGTACTTCGTGATACAATAAAAATGTGAAAAAATTCAGCAACATTTTGCATGCCATAAACAACAATTATCAATGACAATATTGCTCAAAAGTTATTAAAAAATGTTTAAACAAATAATTATTCAACAATTTTTCGGTAAGTTCTTTTTTTGGTGAAAAAATTCGATGACATTAATTTCTCTGAACTCATATGAACTTTTTCAAAACTTTCCCCCTATTTTGAAATTCCCGTTTTAATATTTTTAGAATGGCTGTATTTATGTATTTTTTGGCTTAGTGTCTTTGAAACTTTTCAAAGCTGACGATAATCCTGTGTGCAAAAACATATACAAAACTAGCAATTTTTTGTTTGTATTTCAGAATGTTTTTTATAATATTTCAAAGTAGAGAAAAAAGTCTGAAAAATTCCTATACGTTCCGAAAAATAAACGCATTCGATTTGTTTAAGAAAAAAAAAAACTGCCAAGTAATTGTTGAATAATTATTTGTTTAAATAATTTATTAATAACTTTTGGGTAATATTATTATTCATAATTGTTGTCTATGGCATGCCAATTGTTGCTGAATTTTTTCGGATTTATATTGTATCACGAAATACGAACATTTTAATCAGATAAAAATTTTGGCTCCGACAGCAGGGACAAAGCATCCTTGATCGATGGATCAGAAGGTTTACGTAGCGGAAAGTGAGTTGGAAGGAAAGCTGAAGAGTTTAAATGAAAATTGAAGGCTTTTTGTGATTTCGTTGATTATAACTGATGCAGCGTAGGATCGATGATATAGAAGAATGAAAAGAGTCATTTCATTCGGGACCCGTTTTGGATCCTAGTTGTTATGTAATGCAGAATATAGTGAGTATTTACCAGAGGTGGAAGATAGAAAGAGAGTGAGAGGATTGCAGCGAAAAGCTATCAGGATTGTGCTTTCGCGCCATGAATCTTGAGTGCCCCGGCCCCTAGAGAATTACGGCTTACCCTTATTGATAGTTATCGCCTTTTAAAGCGTATTTTCTGGTCGCTCGGGTGAACGCAATTGCACTATATAGCACACAGGATTGTCGTGCAGAACTCATACACATACACATATATGCGTTGAGAATTTAATACCCACCCCCGCCGCGTTCACCGCGACACCGACAGCTCTTCGTGTAGATAGATATAGATATAGCTGTATGTATGTGGAATGTTCTCTACGTCGCGATATCAACACTGACGATCACCATCCCGCTTCTACATATGCCAGGCTGCGTTTTTTGAGTCCGGAAATCGGGATTCTCACAATTATAGGGAAATTCACGATACAAATCATCCCTTCTGGCAGGGTGACATACCAAGTTTCTCAAAACACACCCTGTCTGCGCACTTTTTCGTCCGTCGAGTAAGATCGTCCACAACGAATGCGAAAGTCTAAAAGAATTGGTCCTGAATTTCAAAATTCAGCTGGATGCCATTTTCAAACAATTTTAATGGTTGCGTTAAATCTTATACCCGAGCGGAAATTTGATTCCGGCTAGGATCAGGGCTACATCAGGCTAGCCTTAAAATGACATCCGGCCTGGATCAGGATACGGATCAAGAAAAGATCAGGATCGTCACGCTACTTCCGTTCCGGCCGCGATCACGACTCTGATCCTAGCCGGATCAGACGCCTTATCCAGTCCTGATCGCCCACGAGTCCTAGCCTGATCACATTTATTTGATCTAGAATAATATATTAATAATAATAAAATGCATATTAAGTTATCATTGTTTCTGTTTATTATTATTATTGCATCAAAATGTGTGCAGGTACAGCTTTTATAGCCTAATAGTTTAATAATTTACAAAAATCAACGATTTCACGTTTTAATAGAGTATTTAATTCTTTGGTCTATTCATTAGTATAAAAGGTATACAATACAGTTTCTTACATTTTCTTATATAATTTAGAATAGTCTTGTTCTAAATTATAAATATAAGAAAATGTAATATGAGAAGAAAAATAAATGTGTAGTTTTATAATTGTATATTTATATTATTTTTTCACCGCCGTGTATACTGACTTCTGCTCCATTTTGGATAAAGGAAATATCAGGCTAGCGACATTTATAATAAAAAATTTTTCGTCTAAATTTGCCTGATAAACCTTAGCAGCACCTGATACGTCCCTGGCATCGATAATGTAAGGGCAGCCGGATCTACTAATATATGATCCCGTTTGGATCCGGGCGTGATCAAGCTATCCGGATCGAGCTACCCTTACCGATTCCGAGAAGGTCTCATTCTCCGTTATTTCAAATGCCGTGCTGCTCAAACTCCGTGGTCAAATGCCGTGTGTATCAAACTCCGTTCTTCATTTTCCGGCGTTTCCCCCTTCTCCCTAATAATCCGAAAGGGTCGCCACTCGCTCCGAGCTCGACCCTCGCACCTTTTTTTTTAAATCGCCCGTGTACCTGCTTTGTCTATACCCCATTACTAATAATACGGTTCGTGGCAACGACGAACTGGACGGCCACGTGGTTTAGTTAACATCTCACGAAATGTCATCGCGCCGCACTGCCTCAGTGATTCTCAACACTTCAAGTCGCAGCCGTTTTTTTCAATTTTATAGATTAATATGTGAAATATAATTATGATATTAATTATTCACAGATAATAATCGCTCGCTCGGATGTATTCATACACGAAATAATTCACGGTAGATTCTCTAAACTGAATTCTCGTAGTATATTTTATACCGCATGAAATAATCCCTCCGTGATTATTAACATTCATGTTGTTGTAAAGATAATAGAATGAAAGACGCACTGTTTTTATACATATATCACTGTTATGATTCTATCAGACCATACTATACTGCAACCACGCCAAATCAACCACTTTAGAATCCAACCCCTTTCGATTTGGCTAAAACATTTTAATTTTTTTCTACCCTTTCAAAAACATTTTACAGAATTTTTTCAAATTTTTTCACCCCACCGGTAAAAAATTATGAACTTTTCAGGAAAAATAAGCTTTTTATTTTTCAAATATCTATAACTTTTTCAAAAATTGACATATCTGGATGTTTTTTTTTATGTGTGTTTTTCTATGTACTTTTTAGAATCAAAATAGAAAAAAATATTCGGGCCAATCTTCAACGTTTTTTTTGGCAAATTTTCAGAAAAAAAAATTTCTCGATTATTATCATTTTTAATTTTTCTTATCTTTTTTTTGATAGAAACTTTTCCATTTTCTGCAAATTCACTGAAATTTTCAGAGTGGGATTTTTTCGTTTTCTATTTCTTTTTTCAATTCAATTTTTTTTTTCACTCAGCTTATTTCTTATAATACCACTCTGGGGATTTTTGAGGAAGTAGAAAGACTCAAATTTTGAAAAAAAAAAAATAATAAATGCAATCGAAAGTGGTATCCATCGAAAAGAAAATTTATTTTTCAAATATCTATAACTTTTTTGAAAATTGACTTTTCGTGACGTTGTTTTTTTGAAAATTTATTTTTATCAATGTACTTATCAGAAAAAAAACGGAAAAAAATATTCGGGCCGATCGTCAAATATAAAAAAAAAATTTCTCGGTTATTGTCATTTTTAATTTTTCTTATCGTTTTTTTTATAAAAACTTTGCCATTCTCTGCAAATTCACTGAAATTTTCAGAGTAGGATTTTTTTCAATTCAAAAATTTTTTTTTTACTCAGCTTATTTCTTATATTATCACTTTGGGAATTTTTGAGAATGTTGAGAAAATGTCAAAGTTCGAAAAAAAATAATAATAAATGAAATTGAAAATGGTAATCATCGAAAAAATTTCAATGTTTTTTGAAAAAGTAGGACAAAAAATGGAATATAGTTCTGAATAATTTTTTTATTCAGAACTATTCAGACTTTTCAAACGCGTCCACTTTATCATTGCACAATGATTGTCATCGTCCTTAATTTGACATTGCGATTTTCACAATTATTAAGGGGTTATGAGCAAAAGAAATATTGAAAAATCAATAACTACCGTGGTTCACGGTATTCAGACTTTTCAAAAGCGTCCACTGTATCAATGCACAATGATTTTCATCGTCCTTAATTTAACATTGCGATTTTTGCAATTATTAAGGGGTTATGAGCAAAAGAAATATTGAAAAATCAATAACTACCGCGGTTCACGGCATTCAGACTTTCCAAAAGCGTCCACTTTATCAATGCACAATGATTTTCATCGTCCTCAATTTGGCATTGCGATTTTTGCAATAATTAAGGGGTTATGGGCGAAAAGAATATTGGAAAATCAATAACTACCGTGGTTCACGGTATTCAGACTTTTCAAAAGCGTCCACTTTATCATTGCACAATGATTTTCATCGTCCTTAATTTGACATTGCGATTTTCGCAATTATTAAGGGGTTATAAGCAAAAGAAATATTGAAAAATCGATAACTACCGTGGTTCACGGTATTCGGACTTTTCAAAAGCGTCCACTTTATCATTGCACAATGATTTTCATCGTCCTTAACTTGGCATTGCGATTTTCGCCATTATTAAGGGGTTATAAGCAAAAAAAATATTGAAAAATCGATAACTACCGTGGTTCACGGTATTCAGACTTTTCAAAAGCGACCACTTTATCATTGCACAATGATTTTTATCGTCCTCAATTTGGCATTGCGATGTTTGCAATTATAAAGGGGTTATGGGCAAAAGGAATATTGAAAAATAAATAACTACCGTGATTCACGGTATTCAGACTTTTTAAAAGCGTCTACTTCATCATTGCACAATGATTTTTATCGTCCTCAATTTGGCATTGCGATTTACAATTATTAAGGGGTTATGGGCAAAAGAGATATTGAAAAATCAATAACTACCGTGCTTCACGGTATTCAGACTTTTCAAAAGCGTCCACTTTATCATTGCACAATGATTTTCATCGACCTTAAATTGGCATTGCGATTTTTGCAATTATTAAGGGGTTATGGGCAAAAAAAATATTGAAAAATCAATAACTACCGTGATTCACGGTATTCAGACTTTTCAAAAGCGTCAACTTTATCATTGCACAATGATTTTCATCGTCCTTAAATTGGCATTGCGATTTTTGCAATTATTAAGGGGTTATGGGCAAAAGAAATATTTAAAAATCAATAACTACCGTGATTCACGGTATTCAGACTTTTCAAAAGCGTCAACTTTATCATTGCACAATGATTTTCATCGTCCTTAATTTGGCATAGCGATTTTCGCAATTATTAAGAGGTTATGAGCAAAAGAAATATTGAAAAATCAATAACTACCGTGGTTCACGGTATTCAGACTTTTCAAAAGCGACCACTTTATCATTGCACAATGATTTTTATCGTCCTCAATTTGTCATTGCGATTTTTGCAATTATTAAGGGTTTATTGGCAAAAGAGATATTGAAAAATCAATAACTACCGTGGTTCACGGTATTCAGACTTTTCAAAAGCGTCCACTTCATCATTGCACAATGATTTTCATCGTCCTCAATTTGGCATTGCGATTTTTGCAATAATTAAGGGGTTATGGGCGAAAAAAATTATTGAAAAATCGATAACTACCGTGGTTCACGGTATTCAGACTTTTCAAAAGCCTCCACTTTATCATTGCACAATGATTTTCATCGTCTTCAATTTGACATTGCGATTTTTGCAGTAATTAAGGGGTTATGGGCGAAAAAAATATTGAAAAATTGATAACTACCGTGGTTCACGGTATTCAGACTTTTCAAAAGCGTCCACTTTATCATTGCACAATGATTTTCATCGTCCTTAATTTGGCATTGTGATTTTCGCAATTATTAAGGGGTTATGACCAAAAGAAATATTGAAAAAGCGATAACTACCGTGGTTCACGGTATTCTGACTTTTCAAAAGCGTCCACTTTATCATTGCACAATGATTTTTATCGTCCTCAATTTGGCATTGTGATCTTTGCAATAATCAAGGGGTTATGGGCAAAAGGAATATTGAAAAATCAATAACTACCGTGATTCACGGTATTCAGACTTTCCAAAAGCGTCTACTTCATCATTGCACAATGATTTTAATCGTCCTCAATTTGGCATTGCGATTTTTGCAATTATTAAGGGGTTATGGGCAAAAGAAATGTTGAAAAATCAATAACTACCGTGATTCACGGTATTCAGACTTTTCAAAAGCGTCCACTTTATCATTGCACAATGATTCTCATCGTCCTTAATTTGGCATTGCGATTTTCGCAATTATTAAGGGGTTATGAGCAAAAGAAATATTGAAAAATCGATAACTATTGTGGTTCACGGTATTCAGACTTTTCAAAAGCGTCCACTTCATCATTGCACAATGATTCTCATCGTCCTCAATTTGACATCGCGATTTTTGCAATAATTAAGGGGTTATGGGCGAAAAAAATATTGAAAAATCGATAACTACCGTGGTTCACGGTATTCAGACTTTTCAAAAGCCTCCACTTTATCATTGCACAATGATTTTCATCGTCTTCAATTTGGCATTGCGATTTTTGCAGTAATTAAGGGGTTATGGGCGAAAAAAATATTGAAAAATTGATAACTACCGTGGTTCACGGTATTCAGACTTTTCAAAAGCATCCACTTTATCATTGCACAATGATTTTCATTGTCTCTAATTTGGCATTGTGAATTTCGCAATTATTAAGGGGTTATGAGCAAAAGAAATATTGAAAAATCGATAACTACCGTGGTTCACGGTATTCTAACTTTTTAAAAGCGTCCACTTTATCACTGCACAATGATTTTTATCGTCCTCAATTCGTCATTGCGGTTTTTGCAATTATTAAGGGGTTATGGGCAAACGAGATATTGAAAAATCAATTACTACTGTGGTTTACGGTATTCAGACTTTCCAAAAGCGTCCACTTTATCAATGCACAATGATTTTCATCGTCCTCAATTTGGCATTGCGATTTTTGCAATTATTGAGGGGTTATGGACAAAATAAATATTGAAAAATCAATAACTACCGTGATTCACAGTATTCAGACTTTTCAAAAGCGTCAACTTTATCATTGCACAATGATTTTCATCGTCCTTAAATTGGCATTGCGATTTTCGCAATTATGAAGGGGTTATGGGCAAAAGAAATATTGAAAAATCAATAACTACCGTGATTCACGGTATTCAGACTTTCCAAAAGCGTCAACTTTATCATTGCACAATGATTTTCATCGTCCTTAATTTGTCATAGCGATTTTCGCAATTATTAAGGAGTTATGAGCAAAAGAAATATTGAAAAATCAATAACTACCGTGGTTCACGGTATTCAGACTTTTCAAAAGCGACCACTTTATCATTGCACAATGATTTTTATCGTCCTTAATTTGTCATTGCGATTTTTGCAATTATTAAGGGGTAATTGGCAAAAGAGATATTGAAAAATCAATAACTACCGTGGTTCACGGTATTCAGACTTTTCAAAAGCGTCCACTTCATCATTGCACAATGATTCTCATCGTCCTCAATTTGGCATCGCGATTTTTGCAATAATTAAGGGGTTATGGGCGAAAAAAATATTGAAAAATCGATAACTAGCGTGGTTCACGGTATTCAGACTTTTCAAAAGCCTCCACTTTATCATTGCACAATGATTTTCATCCCCCTCAATTTGGCATTGCGATTTTTGCAATAATTAAGGGGTTATGGGCGAAAAAAATATTAAAAAGTCGATAACTACCGTGGTTCACGGTATTCAGACTTTTCAAAAGCATTCACTTTATCATTGCACAATGATTTTCATCGTCTCTAATTTGGCATTGTGAATTTCGCAATTATTAAGGGGTTATGAGCAAAAGAAATATTGAAAAATCGATAACACCGTGGTTCACGGTATTCTAACTTTTTAAAAGCGTCCACTTTATCACTGCACAATGATTTTTATCGTCCTCAATTCGTCATTGCGGTTTTTGCAATTATTAAGGGGTTATGGGCAAACGAGATATTGAAAAATCAATTACTACCGTGGTTTACGGTATTCAGACTTTCCAAAAGCGTCCACTTTATCAATGCACAATGATTTTCATCGTCCTTAATTTGGCATTGCGATTTTTGCAATTATTGAGGGGTTATGGACAAAATAAATATTGAAAAATCAATAACTACCGTGATTCACGGTATTCAGACTTTTTAAAAGCGTCAACTTTATCATTGCACAATGATTTTCATCGTCCTTAAATTGGCATTGCGATTTTTGCAATTATTAAGGGGTTATGGGCAAAAGAAATATTGAAAAATCAATAACTACCGTGATTCACGGTATTTAGACTTTTCAAAAGCGTCAACTTCATCATTGCACAATGATTTTTATCGTCCTTAATTTGGCATAGCGATTTTCGCAATTATTAAGGGGTTATGAGCAAAAGAAATATTGAAAAATCAATAACTACCGTGGTTCACGGTATTCAGACTTTTCAAAAGCGACCACTTTATCATTGCACAATGATTTTTATCGTCCTCAATTTGTCATTGCGATTTTTGCAATTATTAAGGGGTAATTGGCAAAAGAGATATTGAAAAATCAATAACTACCGTGGTTCACGGTATTCAGACTTTTCCAAAGCGTCCACTTCATCATTGCACAATGATTTTCATCGTCCTCAATTTGGCATTGCGATTTTTGCAATAATTAAGGGGTTATGGGCGAAAAAAATTATTGAAAAATCGATAACTACCGTGGTTCACGGTATTCAGACTTTTCAAAATCCTCCACTTTATCATTGCACAATGATTTTCATCGTCTTCAATTTGGCATTGCGATTTTTGCAGTAATTGAGGGGTTATGGGCGAAAAAAATATTGAAAAATTGATAACTACCGTGGTTCACGGTATTCAGACTTTTCAAAAGCGTCCACTTTATCATTGCACAATGATTTTCATCGTCCTTAATTTGGCATTGTGATTTTCGCAATTATTAAGGGGTTATGAGCAAAAGAAATATTGAAAAAGCGATAACTACCGTGGTTCACGGTATTCTGACTTTTCAAAAGCGTCCACTTTATCATTGCACAATGATTTTCATCGTCCTCAATTTGGCATTGCGATCTTTGCAATAATCAAGGGGTTATGGGCAAACGGAATATTGAAAAATCAATAACTACCGTGATTCACGGTATTCAGACTTTCCAAAAGCGTCTACTTCATCATTGCACAATGATTTTTATCGTCCTCAATTTGGCATTGCGATTTTTGCAATTATTAAGGGGTTATGGGCAAAAGAAATGTTGAAAAATCAATAACTACCGTGATTCACGGTATTCAGACTTTTCAAAAGCGTCCACTTCATCATTGCACAATGATTTTCATCGTCCTCAATTTGGCATTGCGATTTTCGCAATTATTAAGGGGTTATGAGCAAAAGAAATATTGAAAAATCGATAACTATTGTGGTTCACGGTATTCAGACTTTTCAAAAGCGTCCACTTTATCATTGCACAATGATTTTTATCGTCCTCAATTTGTCATTGCGATTTTTGCAATTATTGAGGGGTTATTGGCAAAAGAGATATTGAAAAATCAATAACTACCGTGGTTCACGGTATTCAGACTTTTCAAAAGCGTCCACTTCATCATTGCACAATGATTCTCATCGTCCTTAATTTGGCATCGCGATTTTTGCAATAATTAAGGGGTTATGGGCGAAAAAAATATTGAAAAATCGATAACTACCGTGGTTCACGGTATTCAGACTATAAAAGCCTCCACTTTATCATTGCACAATGATTTTCATCCCCCTCAATTTGGCATTGCGATTTTTGCAATAATTAAGGGGTTATGGGCGAAAAAAATATTAAAAAGTCGATAACTACCGTGGTTCACGGTATTCAGACTTTTCAGAAGCATCCACTTTATCATTGCACAATGATTTTCATCGTCTCTAATTTGGCATTGTGAATTTCGCAATTATTAAGGGGTTATGAGCAAAAGAAATATTGGAAAATCGATAACTACCGTGGTTCACGGTATTCTAACTTTTTAAAAGCGTCCACTTTATCACTGCACAATGATTTTTATCGTCCTCAATTCGTCATTGCGGTTTTTGCAATTATTAAGGGGTTATGGGCAAACGAGATATTGAAAAATCAATTTCTACCGTGGTTTACGGTATTCAGACTTTTCAAAAGCGTCCACTTTATCAATGCACAATGATTCTCATCGTCCTCAATTTGGCATTGCGATTTTTGCAATTATTGAGGGGTTATGGACAAAATAAATATTGAAAAATCAATAACTACCGTGTTTATCGGGATTCAGACATTTACAAACATATTGATGATAAACATCATTGTACAATGATGAAGTGGACGCTTGTCTGAATCCCGATAAACACGGTAGTTATTGGTTTTTCAATATTTGTTTTGTCGATAACACCTTAATAATGGCGAAAATCGCAATGCCAAATTGAGGATGATGAAAATCATTGTGCAATGGTAAATTGAACGCTCTTGAAGAGTCTGAATACCGTAAAACACGGTAGTTATTGATTTTTAAATATTTCTTTTGTCGATAACGCCTTAATCATTGCGAAAATCGCAATGCCAAATTGAGAATGACTGAAAACATTGTGCAATGATGGAGTGGAAGCTTTTGAAAAGTCTGAATACCGTGAACCACGGTAAATCATGATTTTTCAATATTTCTTTTGCTCATAAACCCTTAATAATTGCAAAAATCGCAATGCCAAATTGAGGACGATAAAAGCCATTGTGCAATGATAAAGTGGACGCTTTTGAAAAGTCTGAATACCGTGAACCACGGTAGTTATTGATTTTTTAAAATTTCTCTTGCCCATAACCCCTTAATAATTGCAAAAATCGCAATGCCAAATTAAGGACGATGAAAATCATTGTGCAATGATAATGTGGACGCTTTTGAAAAGTCTGAATACCGTGAACCACGGTAGTTATTGATTTTTTAATATTTTTTTTGCCCATAACCCCTTAATAATTGCAAAAATCGCAATGCTAAATTGAGGACGATGAAAACCATTGTGCATTGATAAAGTGGACGCTTTTGAAAAGTCTGAATACTGTGAACCACGGTAGTTATTGATTTTTCAATATTTCTTTTGCTCATAACCCCTTAATAATTGTGAAAATCGCAATGTCAAATTAAGGACGATGACAATCATTGTGCAATGATAAAGTGGACGCTTTTGAAAAGTCTGAATAGTTCTGAATAAAAAAATTATTCAGAACTATCTTCCATTTTTTGTCCTACTTTTTCAAAAAACATTGAAATTTTTTCGATGATTACCACTTTCAATTTCATTTATTATTTTTTTTTTCGAACTTTGACATTCTCTCAACATTCTCAAAAATTCCCAAAGTGATAATATAAGAAATAAGCTGAGTAAAAAAAAAAATTTTGAATTGAAAAAAATCCTACTCTGAAAATTTCAGTGAATTTGCAGAAAATGGCAAAGTTTTTATAAAAAAAAAACGATAAGAAAAATTAAAAATGACAATAACCGAGAAATTTTTTTTTTTTTTTTTTTTCGAAGATCGGCCCGAATATATTTTTCCGTTTTTTTTCTGAAAAGTACATTGATAAACATAAATTCCCAAAAAAAAACAACGTCACGAAAAGTCAATTTCAAAAAAGTTATAGATATTTGAAAAATAAATTTTCTTTTCCATGGATACCACTTTAGATTGCATTTATTATTTTTTTTTTTTCGAAATTTGAGGTTCTTTCGACTTCCTTAAAAATCCCCAGAGTGGTATTATAAGAAATGAGCTGAGTGAAAAAAAAAATTTGAATTGAAAAAAGAAATAGAAAACGAAAAAATCTCACTCTGAAAATTTCAGTGAATTTGCAGAAAATGGAAAAGTTTCTATCAAAAAAAAGATAAGAAAAATTGAAAATGATAATAATCGAGAAATTTTTTTTTTCTGAAAATTCGCAAAAAAAAACGTTGACGATCGGCCTGAATATTTTTTTCTATTTTGTTTCTAAAAAGTACATAGAAAAACACACATAAAAAAAAAACATCCAGATATGTCAATTTTTGAAAAAGTTATAGATATTTGAAAAATAAAAAGCTTATTTTTCCTGAAAAGTTCATAATTTTTAACCGGTTGGGTGAAAAAATTCGAAAAAATTCTGTAAAATGTTTTTGAAAGGGTAGAATAAATCAAAATCGTTTTAGCCAAATTAAAAGGGGTCGGATTCTAAAGTGGTTGATTTGGCGTGGAATGCCCCTCATATAATATGAATATCTGTTAGTATGGTATGGTCTGATAGAATCATAACAGTGATGTATGTACAAAAACAGTGCGTCTTTCATTCTATTCTTTTTACAAGAACATGAATGTTAATAATCACGGAGGGATTATTTCATGCGGTACAAAATATACTACGAGAATTCAGTTTCGAGAATCTACCGTGAATTATTCCGTGTATGAATACATCCGAGCGAGCGATTATTATCTGTGAATAATTAATATCATAATATTATTTCACATATTAATCTATAAAATTGGAAAAAACGGTGGCTACTTGAAGTGTTGAGAATCACTGAGGCAGTGCGGCGCGATGATATTTCGTGAGATGTTAACTGAACCACGTGGCGGTCCAGTTCGTCGTTGCCACGAACCGTATTATTAGTAATGGGGTATAGACAAAGCAGGTACACGGGCGATTTGAAAAAAAGGTGCGACGGTCGAGCTCGGAACGAGTGGCCACCCTTTCGGATTATTAGGGATAAGGAGGAAACGTCGGAAAATGAAGAACGGAGTTTGATACACACGGCATTTGACCACGGAGTTTGAGCAGCACGGCATTTGAAATAACGGAGAATGAGACCTTCTCCCGATTCCTGATCAAAGCCTACTAAAATATGATCCCGTTTGGGTCCGGGCGTGATCAAGCTATCCGGATCAGGCTATCTTTACCGACGCCTGATCAAAGCCTGATCCCTTATAAGGCTACCCGGACCAAATTTCCGCTCGGGTAGGTCAAATTTCGAATAGTTATTATTGATGGTCTGCGATCGCAGTTCTGATGATACTATAAAACTATAAAATTTTATTCTTTTGTAACTGCTTTTATTAACGCTCAAATTCTTAAAAACGCGAAAATAACATGTTCAGAATTCTCGAAAACATAACTGGGTAAAAAGCCTCTGGAATACATGATTTTTTTTAGTTTTTTAATTAAGAACAGAATGATGTGCTACCGATTTCATGTGCATGAAGTTGAACTGGTGAAAATTTGTGCAATGACCAAGAAATTCAAAAACATCAGCAAAGCTCTCATTTTTTGAAACATAAAATTCTTATACGTTAAGATCCCGGGGAAAAAAATCATATAATATAATCATATATAATCATATATAACTTGGTCATGTATGATCCTGAACGAAATTTGTCTCTATATGATCGTACATGATGATATATGACTTGTCATACATGATCCTGAACGAAATTTGTCTCTATATAATCATATATAGTAACCCACACGGAACATTAGAGCCATGGGACGTCCAATATTCAAACATGGTGGATGGAAGCTCCATCCCAGGAACGTCCATGAGTATCCCTTAAACTTCTAAAAGAAGTGCGAAACGACACCCGTTCTATGTACTGGGAACGTCCTGTATACGTACCCTGAGACGGTTTTTAGACGGACTAGATCCCAAAACTTACGTATTTAAGACGAATAAACCAGTGATCTGAAAGATGTCTAATGATCATCTATTATACGTCCCCTAATTTAAAAACTTTAATCGTTATTAATTAGACATTAGTAATTAACTATAAACTTCATTACTGATTATATAATACTCGGGGTCTATGAGATATCCATATTTTACAGGAAAAAAAGGAAAAAAAATAGTTTTCGATTTTTCACCGTACGGTCACCCATCCAAGTATTGGATTTAAGGATGGCTGCTTAACTTTTCTAATCTCCTACCTACCTATCTACCTACGCTAACTTGATTTATGATAAATTTTTGCATGCAAAAATCTTATACGATGTAGTTTGCTGATATACTTATATATCTTTGTCTCACAAGCCTTAAATAATGTATAATCAGTAATGAAATTTATAATTAATGAACAATATGTAATTAATAGGGTTTAAATTAAGGGACGTATAATATATGATCATTAGACATCTTTTGCAACATTGGTATTCGTCTTAAATACGTACATGAAACGTCACTTTATCGGGTTTATAGGTACGTCTAAAAACTATCTAAGGGTACGTATACGAGACGTTTTCAGCACATAGATCACTGCCGTTTCGCATCTCCGTTAGTGGTTTAAGGAATGTCCATGGACTTCCCCGAAATGAAATTTTCATCCAACATATATGATTATTGGACGTCCCCTGGCTGGTAGGTTACGCGCGGAATATATTTACAGCTCCAAAAATATGTGTCGCGGACGTAGAATAAACTTCCGCGTTACCCTTTGATAGACGTAATTTATACGTATATAAGACGGTCAAGCGGCGTATCCATATCGCAGCTGCTCGAAGTACTTAAATGTACATCTAAAGGCCAAATGCTTTCAATTGGACAAAACGCGATGGATCACACAGGACGTATATTGTATGTCCAGGACACGTACTATTTCTTGAGCTACAAATATAGACAACTCGGCCATCCATGGTATGTCCATACGTAGACATGCAACAGCTTTTAATTCAGGATAGAAATTGGACATCTATTGGACGTTCTAGGTTCACTTCTATATGAAATCGTACATGGAACATCCGATAGACGTTCAATTGACGTCCTCCAAATATGATTTTCGTTTATGAACCTGAAACGTCCAATGGATGTTCAATTCCTAGCCTGAATTGGAAGCTTTTCAATGGCTACCTATGGACATATCATGTCCATAGGTCCATGTCCGCGTTGTGTATATTTGTAGCTCAAGAAATGGTACGGGTTGTGGACATACAATATACGTCCTGTGTGATCCATCGCATTTTGTCCAATCAAAAGTATACCATGGATGTTCAATGTATGTCCGCATTACGTCCACCGTGGATGTAGACATGTTAAGGATCTATGGATGATCGATGAACGTCCAATGGACACTCGGTTCCGTGTGGGAATATATAGACATATATGATCATATGTAATCATATAGGATTATATATACCCATATACTATTGCATATATTATATAGACAAGTCTGAAAATAAAATTTAGATGAAATCAAATTGATACTTCAACTTATAAAAGTTGGCGATTATGTCTGCGAGCGACCAAATACTCTTGGAAAGGTTTTCTGAGTATGTGGCGTACGTCGACTTTTGTTTGTATATTTGTATATATATATATTACACACAAGTGTGGATATATATATATACAGACGATGCAAATGTACAAATACGTCGTTTATAATATAATACAAGTGTAAAATATTATTATTATAATTATACGTAGAAGTACAATATATGCTGGTAAATAAATATAATATCCAAAAAAATATATATGATGGTTATTTTGTGAATAATTACGATTACATATATGATTATATATGATTATATATGATCATTCATGATGTCATGTTAAAGCATATATAATCATATATGATTATATATGACTATTTTTTCCCGAGATATATGATCATGCATGGGCACACTGAGAAAAATGTATCGCGACGTCAACCATATTTTAATTATAAAATATGTTTCCTTGACGCAACGTCTATAATTTATGGTTAACCTAATATGAAAAAATATTGTAAAATAAACCATAGTCTTGTAATAACACCGATCATCTCTATATGGAAATTGCAACAATTTGTCTCTTTACCATGCACGAAGTGCTAGAAACTATTGAAAGCATCGAATTCTCATTACTTGCATAGTTATACTTTCTATTATGCATCAAATTCCGAAACGTTTTACATATTAGCGACAGAAAGCAATGATTCTCATTTAATTGAAAGCATATAGTTTTACTCAGTAATAGTGTATAAGATAATCATTACTGTTGTATAGTTGACGGTAATATCTGAAATATAAATTAGCGGTTAGTTAATGGTCGACGTTGAGCACTGATATCCCAACCTCATTTCACTGGCGTGTAGTTGGAAAGAATCATATTGTTGAAATTCCATACAGACACGCGTCGATGCCAGTTTCTATGCTGCACAGAAAAAACTAGTTGGTTGTGGCAACCATATGGTTTGTAACATATGCTCCAAGCAACTAGTTGGTTGGGGCAACCATTCTCGTGGTTCCCACAACCAACTTTTTATCGGTTGGGTATTGGGCAACCATTAATATAGTTACGGTAACCACGCAAATGGTTGCCCCAATCAACTAGTTGCTTAAAGTATATCTCACAAACTAGTTAGTTACCACTGGCCATACCAACTCTTTTTTCTGTGCGAGTCGTTTTTTCCGTGTAAAAGAAAGAAGACTCTTTTGATGGGGATCCTTTTCGGATTCAACCATCTTGCGTTTTGCCGCAAAGTATTGAATATCCATACATAAGTAAGGATATCAAACATAGACGAACTTGGAGACCTTATAGACGTCGAGGGGAAAGTTCGTTTGTGCGAAAGAAAGCCACCTACCGGACTTTTGGCGAACTGACAAATCTACAGATAAGATCATATGAGATTACGGGTGAATAGGTATTTCAGCAACCTGAGTGCAGAATGTAGCCACTATTATAGTGTACCGATAACCTTTCACTGATTTTGTCACACACAGCTCCTATGATGACCGTTTGTAGTAATTACCACGGGGTTTTCTCTCAGTGCATATATGATCATTCATAATGTCATGTTAACGCATATATCATTATATATGATTATATACGACTAGTTTTTCCCGGCATACATGGGCATATACGATCATTCATGATGTCATATTAAGACATATATAATCATATATGATTCATATATGACCATATATGATTATATATGATTTTTTCCCTGGGATCTAAGATTTTAAAAATTCACACAGTATTTTAAACTGGACAAAGAGCCTTGATAGCGCATGAATTTCTTCGATTTGTCAGAAAACGTATCCTCCAATTAATTCTCCACCCTCGTTCGTACAAAAACGGCTGCGTCAAAGTCAAATTTGAGTGACTCGTCGTGTATAATCTTCGCTCAAGTCTGAAATTAGTAAAGATAAATATTGAAAGATAATCTATTCTTGAAGAGGGTGAGGAACAAAGGTGGGGAGGAAGAAGGAGCGTGTGCATAATCCTTGGCAAATCATACATAAGTAATTCGCAATTATGATGAGTCACCTTTTCGTTAAAGTTGATTGTACGTATATATGCGAAATTTTGGGAAAAGCTTAGACAATTTAACCACGACGCTGTGTGTGTGGGTGTGTAGGTGCGACTGGGAAATCTGGAATTTCAGTTGCCCAGAGAGGTGCAGACAGGGTTTTCAAAATCCACATGGAACTTACATATTGTTCTCACTGTATATACTTACGTATAATATTCATTCAAAATGTACCAAGAGAAAGAGAGAGAGAGAGAGAGAGAGAGAGAGAGAGAGAGAGAGAGGGTTAAAGATAAGTGAGCGTACATCCTAAAATTTACCAACGTGATGTTCTGCTACGTGGCTCCCATCCCTGAATAATGAAACTCTTACTTGGCATCCAAGTGTCTCGATTCAGAGAACACACCCTTCCTATCTCGGCCTTGTTGCCCCTCGTATCTCTCCGGTAGATGCATGCTGAGATGTACGCGTGGAGCTTTTCTCCAAAATATATCTCGCGATATATATGTGTTATTCCAGCCTGAGTGTATAAACTTGTGACCCTGACCCACTCGGATTTATTTGATTTTTTTTTTAATATGATCGCATTGAGTCTAAAATACACCCTCATAATTTTTTCAGATTTTTCCAAACATCCCTTATTTCGAAAAATTTTTTTTTTTTAAAAAAAACCCAATTTTTTTTATCTAAAAAAATTCTGAAAAAACCGTGACAATATATAAAAATTTTCAAGCTATCACCCGTAGTGGGCAGTTTTTTTTTCTGTGTTTTATAAGCTTTTAACGTTCACAAAATTCCAAAAAATTCTCAAATAGCTCACCATAAGCAGATACTGAATTATTTTGGTGCTCAAATTGAGTATCTGCTTGAGGTGAGTTATTTGAGAATTTTTTCGAATTTTGAGAACATCAATAGCTTGTAAAACACAAAAAAAATCTGCTTACTACGGGTGATAACTTGAAAATTTGTATATATTGTCACGGTTTTTTCAGAATTTTTTCCGATTGAAAAAATGGGGTTTTTAAAAAAAAAATTTGTTTTTTAAGAAGGGGTGTTTAGAAAAATCTGAAAAAATTATGAGGGTGTATTTTAGACTCAATGCGATCATATTTAAAAAAAATCAAATAAATCTGAGAGGGTCAGGGTCACAAGTTTATACACTTAGGCTGGAATGACACATACATATATACGAGCAAAAGCACACTCGGGGAGAGAGCAAGTCGTACCCCTCGATTTTCCTGAGTCTCGTATTTCTGGCACAACGAAAACGACAGAAATTGTCGAGTCTCCGGGAGAAACTCCTCCAAAATGCAATGTGGATCTATCCAATTGTTGCTGCCAGGGTCTCACTGTGGAGGCAATTCTGGAAGATGACGAGTAAGCCTCCTCTCGCTCTCACTCTCTCTTTCTTCATCTTCCCGCATTCTCTCAATGGATAATTGACGAAATTATCGAACTCCTCGTGTCTGGTAAATACTCGGGTGTACATCTACACAGACGGTACCCCAAGACTTTACATAATACATGGCCTCAACCATCTTGTCGTCTTTCCTTCTGGTACGTCGTTATGCATACGTCATGAACACATCCTTGAAGGATCTTTGAACGATGGTCCTTTGTTACCAGAGGGTGTATACTCGATAAATGCAAGCATCTCTGTGGCATCTCCATACATTAGCCCTCCACAAGTTATAGCCACCAAAATGGGATCGTGTGAGTGGAACATCCAATTTTTTAAAACTTAAACTAGAGTGGAGAAAAATAGATGGCTTTTCTGCACGGAAAAGAGGTTCAGTGGTTATTCATGGATTGGTACAGTAATTTTTGTAAGTTTGGTAATTAATTAGTCGGGGGGTACGGCATTTCGAGCTGCAAATCCGGTGATTTTTCATGCAAAGTTGCCAGTAAAAATTACTAGAGCGCTCCATGAGATTCAAACCTGTGGTCAAATAACCAGTCCAGTAATAATCACTGGTACGGTATCATTGATTTTTCATGGCCTGAATACATATTAGTGGACTGGATAGTAATAACTACTACCAGAGCTGGCAAGATACCGGAAAGTACTTCAAGTACATAGTACCAAGTACCGTAAGTACTTAAAATATTATGTACCAGCAGCACTTGAAGTACTATGCACTCATTACTTCAAGTACTTAAGACAAAGTACTTTAAGTGAAAGTACGTGAAAAATCAAATACCAAGTATCAAGTAGATACTTTTCAAGTTTTTAGGTATATCTCGTAAGTTCTAGTACTTAGATTCGACTCCTCATTCTCATTTTATTTTCATTTCAGTACTTCTTGTATCAAAATACATTTCCACCTTATGCAATATACTAGGATTAGTCTGAGGCAGATTGGAACAGAAGTATTAAAACAAAGAATTAAAAATAATTCAAAAATAGCTTGCCGATTGTATTTACGATTTATTTTGATACAGGTTTGAAAAAAAGAAATAAATAATACTATACATAGATTGTTAAGACTACTCCAACTTCGTGTTCGTCATCAAAAAGTTCAGTTGAGGGACAGTTGAGTATGTCCATACGTCACGAAACGATATTCTCAATTACATATTCAAAGGCTTTGTACATGCAACCATCAGCTAGACACATTCAAAAGTACTTGATACTTGTACTTAAAAAAGTACTTGAAGTACAGAAAAGCATTAAAAATTTTAAGAACAATACTTGAGGTACAGGCAAAGTACTAGAAAATTTAAGTACAATACTCGGAGTTTTTTTCAAGTACTTAAGTACTTGGAATAGGTCGTGAGTACCGGGTACTTCAAGGACTGCCGGGCTCTGACTACTACAACACTCCAGCACGTTTCACTGGATCATAAATTCTGACTGCGGGCAGCCAACAGTACTCAACCAGTCCAGTAATATTGGAGTGAACACTTCAGTAATTAACACGGCGTAGTCCATAAATCAGTACTGACTTTTTTCTGTGTATTACTCGACTGAACAGTAATAACTGGCGTGGCACTCCCGTAACTTTACCGGACCTTATTTTTAACTGCAAGCAGTCGTGAAAAGTAATTTAACACCAGGCTAAAAATATTGGAGTCTTGCTGGAAACTTCAGAATTATCACTGTGTTGTCCATGAATTGGTACTGAATTTATTTGCCCATCGCTAAAAATATTTTTTCCTAAAGCTATTTTGGTGCCGAATTTCTCCGAAGGAATTTTAGAATTTGACTAAATACACAAGGCCAAAAATTTCATTACCAATTCACAAACAATACAGTGATAATTACTGAAATATCCAGTAACGCTCCAATATTACTGGCCTGGTTATACTACTTTTCACTGTTGTTTAAAATTACTGGAGTGCTACAGTAGTAGTATAGTACAGAAGTGTTATAGTAGTTGTTAGTACTATTCACTATACTCTCTTATGTATTATTTAGATCATAAAAATAAGTGATACCATACCAAATTATTACTGGACGGGTACTGGAGAGTACTGGACTGATCCGTGATAAATCATTTTACCAATCTATGAATATAATCACTGACTTTTTATTGTGCAAGAACATTCGAAAAAATACAGTAAAAATTGGCTGGCGTCGGGTTTTCATGTTAACTGTATTGGCTAGATATCCCTCATATGTACAAAATGGAGGAAGTTTATTCTTTTTTATCGCGCTTAAGAGAGGAGAGAAGAGGACAGCAGAACGTTGATGAAGTTGTTCCTTCTTAGGCTTCGTAAATTTTAAGTGGTCGGTACCGTGTGCCTTTGAAAGAAACGAACCAAGAGTACATCTATATACCATCTCTCTCACTTCGTAGCCAAAGAAAATCCGAGCGAAGCCTTTGCGAGGGCATCATAAAAGCCAGGTCAGGGCAAAACCTCTTGTACCTGTCTACGGTGTGTTACAGAAGAGATTCAAGTACAAAGAGATTGAGATTGAGAGTAAGAGTAAGAGAGAGAGAGAGGGAGCGAGTGAGGGAGAGGGAGAGGGAGAGGGAAAGGGAGAGGGAGAGGGAGAGGGAGAGGGAGAGGGAGAGGGAGAGGGAGAGGGAGAGGGAGAGGGAGAGGGAGAGGGAGAGGGAGAGGGAGAGGGAGAGGGAGAGGGAGAGGGAGAGGGAGAGGGAGAGGGAGAGGGAGAGGGAGAGGGAGAGGGAGAGGGAGAGGGAGAGGGAGAGGGAGAGGGAGAGGGAGAGGGAGAGGGAGAGGGAGAGGGAGAGGGAGAGGGAGAGGGAGAGGGAGAGGGAGAGGGAGAGGGAGAGGGAGAGGGAGAGGGAGAGGGAGAGGGAGAGGGAGAGGGAGACGGAGAGGGAGAGGGAGAGGGAAAGGGAGAGGGAGAGGGAAAGGGAGAGGGAAAGGGAGAGGGAGAGGGAGAAAGAGAGAGAGAGAGATTGATTGATTGATTGATTGAACTTTATTTAGCCTTTGGCTACTTGGATTTCCGTACATTTCTTTCTTACATTCTAATCTTAATTCTAACAATTTCATGCATCACTTTCTTACACTATTCTCCCGTTTCCGTTCTTTATATACTGCTTTAATTTTCGTTTAAATTGTTCGACATTTTCGACTTCTTTTATTTCCGTCGGCAATTTATTATAGGTTTCGAATCCGGTGTACGTAATACATTTCTGTGCAGCTGTTGTCCGGCATTTTTTCAGTTTTATATTTTCCTTCTGTCTTGTATTATAGTTATGCGTTTCTCCTACATGTATAATTTCATCCGTTAAGTAAATTGGCATTAAGCCTATTTTTATTTTATGAACAAACAGACATATGTTGAAATGCATATTTTGTCGTGTCGAGAAAAAGTTTAGTTCATCCAACATATTTTGTATTCCGGTAGATCTATCACATTTTAGGATAGCTCGCATCGCCCTGTTTTGTATTTTTTGGATTCTACTTATCCATTCATTACTGAAATTAATCATCAAGGTATTGCAATATTCAAAATGCGGCCCTATCATGGTTTTAAAAATGGTCACCAAGGTGTCACGTGAGAGAAATTTATTAATTCTGAACAAAAAATTTACTTTTTTTACGGTTTTTTCTACTATGTGCATTGCTTCATCATTAAAGTTTCAATGATTATCAATTTTGATTCCTAGATATTTTATAGTTGTGACCTCGTCTATTTTTGTACCTTCTATTTTAATGTTACACGAATTTATAATATTTCTCTTCCGCATATCGTGTATTAACATGAATTTCGTTTTTGTCTTATTCAGTCTTAAGGAATTTCTGTTTATCCATTTCACTAGTCTATCGAGATCATCATTTAGTTTTCTCTCGACTTCTTTTGTACATTTTCCGCTTATAAATATCACTGTATTATCAGCAAACATCTTACAATCACAACATTTTAATTGTTTTTTAATATCGTTAATATAGATTATAAAAAGTAGAAGGCCCAGCACCGACCCTTGCGGAACTCCGTGTATGGTGTTTTCCTTGTTCGACATAGACTCTCCAAATTTTACTTGTTGTGTACGATTTGATAAATATGATTTAATCCACTTATGTACAGTTTCCGTTATTCCATACATTTGTAATTTGTCTAGTAACATCTGTCTATGTATGGTTTCAAAAGCTCTTTTAAAATCTATAAATACAACCCCTACTACTTTTCCGTTATCTAAACTTTGTTTCCATTTTATTACCGTGTTTTGAAGCGTTGTTTCACAGGAATAATTTTTGCGGAAACCTGATTGCTCTCTTATTAAGATTTCTTCTTGATCAATGTATCGTATTAGCTGGTCTTTAATAATTGTCTCTATTATTTTTTCGTATAGTGGCAACATATTAACTGGTCTATACTCTTCTGCTTTCATACTTCTTGCAATCTTTCGGATCGGTATTAATGTCGACGTTTTCCACGTTTCTGGGAAAACGCCTTCGGAGAGCGATTTATTAATCAATTGTAACATATATATTCCTATAACTGACCATGAATTTTGTAAGATTTTAGTGCTTATTCCTTCTGCCGTTCCTTTTTTATTCTTCATGTTTCTGACTATTTTCTCCACTTCTTCTCCCTCTACTTCTTCAAATCTTCGGAAAGTAGTTTCTCTCCTCTGTACATCTATATTCAGTATATTTATGTTATTACGTATGTCTGTCTCTAAAATTTCTTCGATACTCTGTATAAAGTATTTATTAAATTTATTTGCAATTTCTTTTTTGTCCGTATGAAGGGTTCCATTAAATATAATTCCTGCAGAGTTTTTGTCCTTTTTCTTGTGACCTATTAATTTTTTTATCGTTCGCCACATTTTTTTTGAATCTGTTTTTACTGCATCTATATTATCTTCAAAGAATTTTCTTTTATTGATTCTAATCGCTTAAACCACTTTATTACGCATGTTTCTATACTCCGTCCAGTCGTTTGCTATATTGTCGTTATTTATTCTTGTGGCTCTTTTATATGCCTTATCTCGTTGCATACAGGCTTTTCTTACTTCATCTGTTATCCATGGTTTTGCTTGCTATTTCGTTGGTATTTGTTTTTTTATTAATGGTGCTATTTTATTTATATTTTCGCTCATGCATTCTACTATATTATATGCTATGGTATGTACATTATCTGAAAAGTCACATTTTTCTTCCAAGTCTTTTCTCAATGAGTCGTTAAATCTGTTTACATTAAAATTCTTTAGGTCACGCATATAAAATGCTTCAATTTTATTCGTTTTTTGGTCGGCTTTGGGTAGGTCAACATTTATAATAAAGTGGTCCGTGATTCTCGGTGTTTGTAGAACTTCTGTCTGTATGTAAAAGTTCGAAAAAACTAGGTCAATCATTGTTTCTGACTTATCAGTGACTCTTGTAAAATCTTTGATGTATTGTTTCAGCCCCATATAGCCCAGATTTTGGATTAATCTTCTAGTATAATGGTTTTCTTTTTTTAAATTAATGTTGAAGTCTCCGAGTAAAATAAGATGGCCGAAATTAATTATATTCTCGCATTCTTTTATAATCTCCTCGATAAATGCCCCGTCACTTTTGTTTGGAGAGTGATAAACATTGCACACTACCCTCTCGTTATATTTGCCCATAAGCTTAATTGTAATAATCGAAGTATTTTGATCTATGTTTTTTGTTGTTACTACTTTATAATCATTGCTATCCGCACAGAAGTCAGTACCCCTCCTGTACGTCTATTGTTAGAATTACAACGCACTACTCGATAATTTTCGATACACAATTCCTCATCCCTCACCTCATCTGTGACATGGGTTTCTGTGAGACATATTATCTTTGGTTTATTCTTGGTGACTAGGAATTCTATTTCATCTTTATTATTTATGAACCCCTGTGAGTTTAATACTAAGATAAAAATATCCTCATTGTGCCCATGACATCTACTAATTGCTATTCTGTTTCGTACATTGTATTTCTCCTATTTTTGTTTACCATTCGTCCATACATTTCACACCTCACATCCGTCGCTTCATGGTGATCGTCAATGTCCTCTATATTGAATTTTTCGGATTCCCTTGTGCAGTTTATGCATTTTTAGGCACTCACTCATTTATGACAGAAAGTGCCTATTGCAATCGCCTCGAAATCTGTGTCGGATGTCCGTCCAGACCCAGATCTCAGAAACCGGTGTACGGAATTCAATTTTCTTTGGAGGGTAGTCGTGTATGGTTGTAATCTCTATGCCCAAGGAGTTTAAATCCAAACGGATATTGTAAAACAAAGATTTTTGAAAAAAATTGCAATTTTTGAGCAAAAAAAGACGTTTTATGACCATATGTAGTTGAAACTTGGAATTTCTCTAACGAATTGTTCTCTAACCCACAGAATGTGTGTATATGATTGTAAACAAATGTCTGACGAAGTATGAATCCAATCAGACACCATTAAGGTTGCAATTTGGCAAAAAACACGATTTTAACAAAAAAATGCTATTTCTATCTATATGCACTTGGATCTCCGAAGTTCACGGACGAATTTTTCTCTAACTCACACGATGTCTGTATATGATTGTAAAAAAATGTCCCACGAAGTATTAATCCGATCAGAGACCATTAAGTTTACAATTTTTGCAAAGAAAACACAATTTTTAACGAAAAAACAGCTATTTCTGTCCATATGCACATGGATCTCCGAAGTTCACGGACGAATTTTTCTCTAACTCACACGATGTCTGTATATGATTGTAAACAAATGTCCCACGAAGTATTAATCCGATCGGAGACCATTATGTTTACAATTTTTGCAAAGAAAACACAATTTTTAACGAAAAAAAGCAATTTCTGTTCATTCGCACTTGGATCTCCGAAGTTCACGGACGAATTTTTTTCTAACTTACAGAATTTCTGTATATGATTATGAACAAATGTCCCATGAAGTTTCAATCCAATTAGACACTGCTAAGTGAATAACTTTTACACAAAAACAATATTTTTAACAAAAAAAATACTATTTTTCTCACTGACAGAATTTCTATATGACTGTAAACAAGCACATTAAAGCATAGACCGGCGCACGCGACGTCGCCACGTACGTCACGACGCCGCTACGCCACGTACAGAGAAAAGAGGAACTAAACACGACCTGAGCGCGCCAAATTCAAAACCCATATTTCGCTCTCATAAAAAGTTCATGGTTCTTTTGTGTGCTTACGCTCTATTGGCAATATGGCGATCACCCACGCGTTTCAAACGTGAAAAAACAGAATCTGAGCATTGATTGATAACCGAAAGCTTTTTTTACTTATTATAAATGGACTAATAATCATTAAATGATTAAAGTGTTATGATAAATAAGCCCATCTCAAATGTCACTAATATTCTTCATTACTGCCTAATATTGTAACAATTCTGTGAATATAATCTATCAAAACATTTAAATGATATGATTGTCTAGATACTTTTATATCATATTGATTATAATCAAATCTGTCTTTTTAATTATAATTAATAGAATTTATACGACTACTCGATGTTCACAATGAATCAGAGAATTTAAATAACGGTGTGAGTGCCTATTAAAACGTCCCTAAGGGACATGTTAACCAACATATATCACAAAAACAAAATATATGATTATAATATTATGAAATTGTGAGTGCCTACTAATATAATTCTTAAAATTCGGTCATTACCTTTATGAATCATTGCCCCCATTGAGAATGAAAAATGTGACTCAATATTATCAAAAAGAATGTTCAATAACATAAAAACAATATAATATTTACATACCGAATAAATTAAGATAATGGTCAAGAATACGGAGCGCAAAGCCCCCCAACAAAAGTTAAGGGGGGTTTGGGGGGTGGAGCCCCCCAATAAAACGTGAGCGCTCCGCGCGACGCAACATTGTCGCGCGAAGCGGGACAATGTTGCGTCGCGCGGAGCGCGGGGGGGCTTGGGGGGCGGAGCCCCCCAACGAGTACGCGAAGCGTACTTGTTTAAAGTTTGATGTGCATTCCCCAGCATCATGTTTTTCTCCACATTTCCTGCATCGCGTCTCATTCCGACATTCTTTTGCGAAATGGTTGAATCCCCAGCAGTTGAAGCATCTCGTTACGCTGACGTAATCATACACCGGGCACAATTTGCATCCAATTTTTATATTTCCGTTTTGGACGACTGACTTGCGTGTTTTTGATCTACCTCCAGTATTATTGTTGTTTCGTTTCCTCTTCCCTTTAGGTTTTTTATTATTCTCATTTTGTGTAGAGGGTTATTTAACCCGAATTCGTTTCGCACACTTACTTTTTCCAAGCATTTTTCTTCATTTGACCTGTCAATATTTTCTTCAATTCCTACTATCTTGATCTTTGGTAATTTCTTTTTTGGCGCGTAGATTTTATACTGTGATCGAAAAGTGTCCTTTAGTGCCCCCTCCAATATATCCCGATCCTCCTTTTTGTCGCATCCTACGACAATTTTTCCTTTTCCAGCTTTCTTTATTGTATTGACTCCAACTTCTAGTTCCATTATATCGAGAGAGAGAGAGAGAGAGAGATTGATACATTGATTGATACATATTTATTTATCCCATAGCACTGCTTTGCGGCAAATAATGAAAATTACAGTGTGATATACAATATAAACAAAATATAAAAGGCGAAGAAGTAAAAACTAACGACTAACTAAACTAACTTAATGATGAATAAGGTGATAATAATCATGGTTGGCTCTCAACGCGGTGAAGACACTCGTCAGCGTTCTGTCAGGGCATATTCAACAATTTCGGAGGTGAGTAAGTGGTCGGGTAGAAGATTTTTAAAAATTGAAAAAGAGGGAGCAGAGGTGATGATAGGGGGAAGCGAATGCCAGAGGTGAACAGCGGATAGATGGAAGGAGTGGCGGTAGGGCTTGGTGCGAAAGTGAGGAATGTCAAAAATAATGGAAGGGGAGAGGTGACGTAGTGGGTGAAGTCGAGATGGGTCACGAAACGAGAACGATTCTCGGAGGTAGGATGGGGCGGTGTTATGGATGATCCGAAAGGTGAGTATTCCGAGGAAGTACCTACGACGGTTCTTGACAGAAAGCCACTTGAGTAGGTGACGAAATGGTGTAACGTGCTCGACACAGCGCAACCCAAAGATGAAACGAATTGCTGCATTTACCAGCCGCTGTAATTTGGTGTCTAGGTAAGAGGTGATGCCGAGGAGGGTAAGGCAGCAGTAATCGATGTGGGGAAATACTAATGTCGAGACAAGTTTGATCCTGAGATCACGGGACAATGATTTGCGATGGAATTTCAGTCGATGGAGTGTCAAATGAATTTTCTGAGAGATCTGAGCAACGTGATCGTTCCATGAGAGATCGGATTGAAAAATGACACCAAGATTTCGCACGGAGCTGGCGTAGGGGATGGCTATGTTGCTAATCATGATGGGGGGCAGGTTGGAATGATCAAGAGGACGGACGTAGGGAGCACTTCCTAGGATTACAATCTTAGATTTAGAGACATTTAGGGTAAGTCGATTTGTGGCGGAATAGTCGAAGACTCTTTGCGCGTCGCAGCTGATTCGTTCAAGCCCGGTGCGAAGTTGGGATAAAGGGCACGTTAGATATATCTGCGTGTCATCTGCGAAGATGATGTGTTGTGAGTGGTGAAGAGATTGTGCGATGTCGTTGATAAAGATGGAAAAGAGAATAGGGCCGAGGACAGATCCCTGAGGGACGCCCGTCGAGGTACCACGCCAGTTTGAAGTATTGCGATTCTCGTCGACAACTGCCTGGGATCGTCCAGTCAGGTAGGAGAAGAACCAGGTGAGAGCATGCGAGGAAAAACCTGACAACCTGAGTTTTTCGAGAAGGAGACGATGAGAGACAGCGTCGAAAGCTTTACTGAAGTCGAATAGAATGAAAATGGTGACACGTCCCCCATCGACCCCCCGTCTGATGTCATCGCCAAGCCGCAGCAGGGCGGTTTGGGTGCTAAAACCGGCCCGGTATCCCGACTGCCGAGGATCAAGGATATTGTTGGAGGAAAGGTAAGAGGTGAGTTGATTGAGGACAATCCGCTCGAGAATCTTAGACAGTTCACATAAATTTGCAATCGGCCGAGTGTCGGTTGGAGAGAGGGGGGTGCGAATTTTTGATAATGGCCGGATGTATGCTTGCTTCCATGTAGACGGGAAATGCGATAAAGAGAAAGAGGAGTTGAATAACAAAGTAAAGGTTTCAAGGAGGAGGGGTAAGGAGTGCCTAATACAGAAAAGAGAGATTCCGTCAGGGCCGGTGGCATGAGAGTTGATACGGAGAGAGTTGATGAGGTTAGAGACAGTATGGGAAGTAACAGGGGATAATGAGAATGAAACGATAGGGTCACGAGTTGAGGAAAGTATGTACTGCAGGTCTTCGCGTGAGCAATGCGGCCCAACATTGGAGACCGAAGAGTAATGAAGATTAAGGGCTTCGGCAGTGAAGAAGTGGAGTGGGGAAGAGAGGTTTGATTTGACTAAAGTATGAGTGGCAAGCTCTTTCCACATTCGTGTAGGATCTGTGATTACTGATAGTCGCGAGTAAAGATAATCCTGTTTTGCAGCTCGAATGTCAATGGTGAGCTGATCACGGAATAAATACTCTAAGTCTAGATACTTTAAGTCTACTACTTTAAGTCTAAATACAGCGAACGCAAGAAGAGTGCCTGAGCGCTTCGCCTGTTTGTACAGTCGAGAACGATGTTTGATGCGCTGCTTGAGCACATTGGTGAACCA
Source organism: Alloplasta piceator (assembly GCA_946863875.1). Classification (NCBI taxonomy): domain Eukaryota; kingdom Metazoa; phylum Arthropoda; class Insecta; order Hymenoptera; family Ichneumonidae; genus Alloplasta; species Alloplasta piceator. The sequence goes on from OX333079.1 coordinate 26,733,561, forward strand.
TGGGCTAGGGGGTCTTCTTACTTGAAACGTCTTTAGGGGGGCATGACGGTTAAGCGCGGAAAGCGAAACTGAATTTAATGTCCCAAGAAGATCGTCGAGCAGCAGGGGAGCGTCGAGGTCAAGGTCTGTAAAGCGTGGCAAAGAGACTGAAAGTGAAGCGAGAAACGCACAGACATCGAAATGTTTGTGACACCTTCTTGAGAGTGTGCGAGTAACTTGGTCGAAAGGAGAATCAAAACTGTAGGTGATGGAGAGGAGATCATGGCTGATGATGAAGGGTGAATCCGATTTAGAGCTGTGGTGAAGTTTATCTGAGTCGTCGATAATGAATACATCGAGCCAGGAGTCGCAAGAACTGGTGTGGAAAGTTGTATCAAAAGGGACGAGGTAGAATGCGAGAGAGGAGACAAAGTTCCTAAGATAACGGGCTTCGAGGTTGTTGCGCAAGAGACTACAATTTAAGTCGCCAGTAATGACGATGTTTTTAAATGCATGTATGTGAGTATTGAGTGCAAGTAGAAAAACATTAAAGAAAAGACCCTTGGGTCGTCTGTACATCGCAGAGAATAAAAGTGAATGGGTCCTGTCAAAAATTACTGAGAGCAAAATGAACTCGGGTGAATTAGAAAACTGCTGGGGTGACGTCGCCAACACACGCGCGGTTAATGAAGAATGAACATAACAGGCGACGCCCCCCCCCCCCCCCCGTCGGCACCGAGCCGGTCGTTCCTGATAAGAAAGTAGTTTTTAATGGAAACGAGGTCATCGGAGATGTGCGGTTTGAGACGGGTTTCGGAGACGGAGATGAGGTGGAAAAAATTGGATTCGAAATACAGTCGCACGTAATCAATATGTTTCAGTAGAGAGGTAGCATTAAAATGCGCGATTTTAACGTGAGCAGCAATGCTGTTGACATTTCGAAGATTAGAATTTGAATTCGTATGTTCCGTGCTGGGGGGTATAGATAGTCAATCTATGTTGTCCACATCTGCGTCTGTGTTGATCTGAATGGCCGGAAGACCATCGCTTTTCCTCACGTAAATAGAGCCAGATTTTATCCAAACATATCTATAGGAGGATGCTGCAGCTTTGACCTTGGTGCGACGGAACAGAGCGTACTTTTCCCCGGACAATAGTTCTTTCACGAAGATGGAGCCACGTACATCAATTGAGAAAACTTGACTGATAGTCAGGTTTGGTTGAGAGCGCTTTTTGGAAATGATGAAGTCCCGGACCGAAGATGTTTTCAGGGTAACTACGTACGACCTTGAGTTGGTGTGGATTGGAATGTTGACATTGTTATCGGCAGCCATCAGAGGAGGCTCCTGATTCAAGACAGTTTTCCTTTTCATTTCACGAATGCTGAGGATATCGGCGATCAAGTTAGGTACTGTTAGACTGTTGAACACCTTAGATGCAACGTGTTCAGGGGTATCAGCGATAACGATTGGTATGCCGGCAATGATGAGCTCATTGGTCGAATTCTGCGGATTAGAACCAGAAGCCGCAGAGTTTCGACCAAGTTGCTGAGCGTACTGTTCTAGATGGTCAAGGCGAGTCGTGTGTTGGTCAACTGTACGCTGGAGTCCAGGTAGTACCGCAAGCGACGCTGAAATTTCAGCGTTAACCTTGGTCTGGTAATCAATGAAGCCAGTGAGCTTTTGGAAAATCGCTTCAAGCGTTACGTTCCGGGGTTGAGTCGATGGTTGATGAAGCGAGGTTGGCGCAGATTGTGAATGTGCCGATGGTGGATGAAACAGAGATGATGACTGTCCCTGGGGCAACATTCCTGAGGAGCCGCTTGCATTTGCCGAGGGTGCATTGTTGAACATCGTAGCGAACTGATTGATACAGCACGCTGTAGCTGATCTATGATCTATGTAATTTCTGCAGCACCCTGGATGGAACGACTTATTGCACGTGGAGCACGTGAGTTTGTTGCTGGCGATCTTTTTGTTGCATTTAGCACATATGAGAGACATGCGGGTTCTTGTCCGGGCTGCGAGGTCGGCAAGATAGAGAATTGGCAACAATCACGGCGACAACGTAGGTGGAGATTATCGGCGGTGCGGAGCAGCGTTGGTGAGAATGTTTATCGTGCCGAGCGAGAGGTGGCGGTGGGAAATGTTGACAGCAAAGCGCATGCGTGACGATTCACGAGCGGCGCAGAGTACCTCGTACGCACTCGTGAGTTTCCCAGGAGCGCAGGCACAAAGAGACAGGAGCTACGTTACCATGTATGTCGTAGGAGAAGACGGGAGTTTGATTCTACCCGTGATCGAGTTAACACGTACGATTCCGCGCGCTGTGCCACGATCTTTTGGGTGCTTTAATCAAAACATTAAAAACTGTTTTTCTTGCATTTCGCTTGGCTGCTCTTACCGCTTCGCATTCTGGTGGATCTATTCCTAACTCTTTTTCCCTATGCCCTCTCCCCCCCCCGCCCCCCGAGGGATCTTCACCCTCGGGTGGGTTCCATCCTCCAGAGGATCCTCCCTTACTACCTGATCCTCCTGATCCTGCTGACACTACTGACGCTAATTTCGGACTACCTATGCTTTACCACCCCTCACGCAGCCTCGAAGACTTAACGGCCGCAAACGATCTCATGACTCTCTCAAGAAGGAATTCACTTTCCTCGGTCCGTAGCCGTTCTCCACAAAATTCTAATCGCCCCAGTCACCTCAATCGAAAATTTCAACGGAATCTTTAAAACACCGTCCTCCGAAGACTGGAAAGAAGTCCCTGGAAAAAAATCAAAAAAACGATCCTTCAATTCTCACGATGAACAAAACAATAATGACAACAACAAACGCCCCTCGAGAACTCTAGCTACGACTTCTTCCTCAGCAACAGAGAGCTCTCCAAACTTCTCCCAACATAAAAACACCTCGAACTCGCAGCAAAATAAAAGTAATATTCAAGTGCTTCTTGACTCTAATCCGTCTCTCGCCAAACTAGCCGCAAACCGGTACACAAAAACAAACGGGGGCCCGTACATTGTTATACTTAAATCCGCTGCTCCGGCCGACATACCGGATAGAAAAAATCAAAACACAGGTACAATCACGCAACACGCAGAAGAGAGAGATTACGAAGCGAACGATCAAGGCCAACTCGTCAACACCGCAACGGAGCAAAGAGAAGGAGAATTCCGCTTAAGAAAATCACGACGCTGTACGTGAGTATGTTGCTCCACCGAATTTTTCCAGGGAATCAGGTCCTCGATATCAAGTCAATCGGACTCACTGAAGTCTCAGTGGGGCTCCAATTATACGCTATCGCGAATAAACTCGCTGACAACAATATCCTCAAAAACAAAGAGCTTTTGGCGTTCATTCCAGCCAATCGTGTGTCAAGACTCGGAGTTATCCGAGAAGTACCTCTCGACATCACGGAGGACGAAATCCTTGAGGGCCTCGAGGCTCCTGTAAAAATAAAAACTATCCGGCGTTTAAATCGCCGCATCACAAACCGCGTTACTCACGAGCGAGAATTAACGTCATCGAAAACCGTGCTCATTACTTTCGAAGGGCAATTTCTTCCCGCGAGTGTCTCAATCTACCGGGTCAAACACCCTGTCGAACCATGGGTCGAACCAGTCAGAATCTGCTTCAAATGTTACCGACACAATCATGTTCAAGATGAGTGGAGAAGTAGAGCGCGCTGTCCGCGATGTGGGCAAGACGCGCATGATGATATCAACGATTGTTCGAGACTCACGATCCCGCCGGTATGCCTACATTGCCAGGGCTCTCACCTACCTACCGACGCTTCATGCCCGACATTATCTATGCATAAAGACGTCAAGAAGACCGCTGCACTGAGAAATATATCTATAAGAGAAGCGAGACAGATAATTTCGGGGCAGACTTCGACTCCCGCTCCGCTCCTGGACGAACCAAATTTTCCGGCGCTTCGTAAATCCTCACATGACGCTCACCTTAATGAATACTCCCCCCCTCAACACTCACAACACCCCCCTCAGTTGAACCATCAACGCGCCCAGGTATATGACCACCAAATAACACAGGACAACGTACAACATCCTTATCAAGACGATCGTCGTCATTCGAGAGAGGAAACGTCCCATCAGCGAAATACGCTGTCCCAATCACCACGCTTCGCTCCTCAGGAAACCTGGAAATCTTCCTCTTTCCCCTCTCTTCCTCGACCACACTCTTCTACCCCCTCTCCCCTCATACCTTTCCCCTCTCGCTCCGAGACGTCAACCCCCACATCTCACTCTCTGGGCGCAATCCCAAAAAGGCATTTGTCCAGAGACCCTCTACAAACCGAACACCGCAAATTACTGATTGCACCTGATGGACGCTCACCCTCTCAGGAGACTGGGAACGGTTTCGCGATCCCTCCTGAACAACCTGGATATCTCACCAGCCAGATCCCTTCGGATTTATCCTCTTTTCTTGAAGAAATAAAGAACTTCTTTTCGCTTCTCGCCGACCGCCTCATGCCCTTGCTATCGATCTTGGGTTGCTCCGATCAATTTGCCGTAATCCTCGATAAATTAACGACTCTGAGAACACACTCTTTCCCTTACAACTCTCCCAACAATGGCTACTAAACCAAAGGAAGCCATTAATATCCTACAATGGAATTGCCACAGCATACGATCCAAACGCGGTGATTTGCTTGATATTGCTCACGATTACGACGTCATACTACTTTCTGAAACCTGGCTTGAACCAGACTCTCCGTTCTCGTTATATGGATTTAATATAATTCGACTAGATAGGCAAACCCGAAGAGGAGGAGGACTACTGATTGCCTTAAAATCTCACATCGCTTACACCAACATCAGCTCTGTACGCAGTATACCGGACGTCATGGACACGCTCTCGGTAGCCATTTCAACGCCTAATGGTGACCTCACTATCGTGAACTTGTACCGCAATCGAGCGAATGATCTGAGCGCAAGCGATTGGGAGGAACTATTTTCCTCATTGTCCCTCTCTACTAATATTTTCATAGGAGGAGATTTTAATAGCCACCACCCTGATTGGGGGTGTCCGACCAGCTGTAGGAATGGACAAGCTCTCTCCGAGGCACTTGACGATACAGACCTTCTCCTCCTCAATGATGGCTCGTCTACGTTTATCACTAGACCGAACGAAAACCCATCAGCTATAGACCTTTCCATCGTCTCGTCGAACATCGCGTCGCTTTGCTCCTGGTCGACCTACCCGGACTCTCTTGGCAGCGATCACCTTCCAATAGTCACGAGAATCGGCATACCGCTGGAAAA